>UBIG03000059.1:0-86935 GCA_900464855.2 Musa schizocarpa
ATTATTCTTTTTACCCATTCTGTTATGAATTAAATAAACTTATCAAAAAAGAATATTTCATCCAAAGATCCGACACTATTATATATATGTTTCTCATATCCGCCTCAATTTTATCAAGTTTCAGGTGAAACCACGGTCTCCTTTATTCTGGCTATTTTCACTTCATTTTAGCTTTGTAGCTCACCCGCTGCCATATATAACTCTTTTTCGTGTTATTGTCACCGCCAATGTTGAACGGGATTTGGAGATAAATGAAAAGCCATTCGATTGCGGGTACGACATTGTGGGTTGTTATGCTATCACAGATAAGTATAAGTTTTTTGTTTGTAATGAAAA
Organism: Musa schizocarpa; assembly: GCA_900464855.2. NCBI lineage: Eukaryota > Viridiplantae > Streptophyta > Magnoliopsida > Zingiberales > Musaceae > Musa > Musa schizocarpa. Next base: position 337 of record UBIG03000059.1, read on the forward strand.
TATTATCGATGAATTCCAATGGATGTATTGGTAAAAGCTTTTTAAAGATCTTTATATGGAATTTGGAATTTTGAGTTGTGGTACGAAGATATAATTCTATGGTAATGGCGAGTTTATCAAAATTCTGCCAGGGAATTCATATGAGGTCGACATATCGGGTTCAGTTCTTATAGTTCGTGGACGGGATGTATATGATTATAATCGCATTGCGTATTATATATGAATGATATTTGAATGTTTCTCTCAGATCCAAATAATTGTCGGATCCCCGATTTGATCGGTGATAAATTCTGCCGTTATGATTTGCAAGAGTCAGATCACATCTCTTCGAACGCCGACATTCTCGGGAGGGTTGTGATGTTACCCATCATATGGATTCGTATACAGCATTAATAAGTCTATCCTGCTATCTCCATGTCCTCGCAAACTTTTGACTAGATAATTTAGGGTCTCAGGTTTAAAGGTAACGTCTTTATTATCAAATTCTCATCAATGACCAATTCATCGCATGCATCCAAGGACATAACAATATACATCAGATAATGTGAGCAATGCCAATAATCATAAGGCAAAGAGATTTGAGCGTACAGAAGCTGTGTCCAATCACCTCGGATCGGGCTTCAGGGCACCTATACCAGCGCACCTCGCTTTTCTCGCTTGATGCCCAACATCCGAAGCTCTTCGCCGATTGGCCGACACGAACTCCTGGCCAATATCCACATTATTCCCAACGTGATCACCGATGCAATGCCAATTCCTTCTAACGCCAACTCTGCCTAACTCGACGAGCAGTGGGGACCAAGGTAACTCAAAATGCAATTAGATCACAAAAAAACACAATCAATTAGTTTCATCATCAAAATATTTGAGGATTCAACAATCTCCCCTTTTTTTGATGATGATAACTAATTGATGACTAAGGAATTAGTCATAACTCCCTCTGAGTTTAACCAAACTCCCCTCAATATGCCATTGATAGAATACTTAGATTATCCCAAATCCAAATAAACATTGTATCAAAATATGAAATCAAAAACCATCATGTAAATATATAAAATATTCAATTCAATGCATAAAGTCATCAATCTACTTCTCCCCTATGTAATCATCAATAAAGGAGAAGTTGCATCATAACTGTTAAAAAAGATATTTAACAATGTCCAAACACTTAAACAATAGTTATGCAAATTAAGCATAGTCGATACAACAATACCATTCAATGATAAGAAGTTTCAAGATATCCAAGATGGCATTTGTTGTGATGGTATTCATGATCACAAGTTTTTCTATTCTCCTTTGAGAATTGCAAGGAAATAATATTTAAATATTCAAGTTACACTTTCTTTGCTTCCTTTGTACGATATGCATACAATTTTATAATTTCTTTTCTCTTTTGAGAAGTATAAGCTAGCATTTTGCTTTCTTTTGACTAGGAATTTTGCATTCATTTGTAATATGCAAGCTAGCTGAAAAGCCTTCTCCCCCTTTATCAATGTCAAAAAAAGAAAAGGAGGATCAAATATGATGATATAAACTTTTTTCACATAAGTTTACATAAAAAAAAATTTACATCAATCTTCAAATCATGATACAAATATATCAATATAATGGATCAAGTCATGATTCGTGATTCATCATAAAAGATATCAAGAAGAACACAATTTCTTTTACTTCAATATTCAAAATCATGACAAGTGATACATATCAAAATTTTACATGAATATTAATTCAACAAGCTGAAGCTCCCCTTTGTCAATGTCAAAAGAAAGGAGTTTCATGATGAATAAAATTTTAATCATTATACAAGCCATATAAAAGAAATCATGTCATGATATCAAGAAAAAAATCAAGAAGGACATGATTCAATTGACAAAAATTTTTTTAATAAAACAAAAATCATTATACAACCAAGGATCATGATAAAAGAAATATCAATGTCAAAAGATCAAGTTATGATTCATTTGGTAGTAAAAGAACAACTTAATTTATGCATAGATCTAAATCCATCATGAATCATAAGAAAAAATTTGAGTGTCAAATATTGATATATCAACATCATGACTTAGATTGTTTTTTCCATCCAAGCATAAGACATTTCATCAAGATCATGATATAGATAAAAATTTTCTTAAAAAAAGGATCAAAAGAATTTGAGTTGTAAATCCGGAGAGATCAAGATCATGAAGTATAAATATTCTCTTTAGCAAAGAATCATTTGAGCACTTGATTATTGCATAAGAGATCTCATTGCATCATGATTTATAAATTCTTTCTCTACAACATAAATCATAGGAGGTATAATAGCAATGATATCAATCATGATTCATTTGTGAAAATAGCAAAGAGAACAACTTGATTCATGCATAAGGGGACATCAAGTCATCAACATCAAAAGAAAATTTTTTGAGTTTCAAATCAAGATCAAGATTCATGAGGTAAAGATCATAAAAAAAAAAAATATTCCAAGTATCAAATATTGAGATATCAAGGCTTGGATTATTTTCCTCTTTAGTAAATGATAAAAAAGCAATTATAGAGGAAAGTATTTCAATTTACATAAAATATCTCAAGTCAAGAATTCAAAAAGTCATGATTTCAAGAGATCAAGAGAGGAGTCATAAAATCATTCAAACTCATTTTGTTAACTCAAAACTTTAATCAAATTATCAAAATCAGATTCAAGAACATAATTCTACATGATTCAAGAGACTTTTATGAAAATTTGAAAAGTTTATTGAGACAAATTTCAAAATCATTTTTCTCTTTTTTTTCATTTTTTATCATAAGCAATCTTTTCAAAAAAATGAGAAGGCATGATTTCATTATAAAAATAAATCAAGTATAAAAATATCAAATTAGAATTTCAAAATATTAGAGCAATTCAATTTATCATGATAATTGTTTTCATTTTTAAGTACATTTTGTTCCATATAAATGTACTCATGTTTCAAAAAATTTGATAGTTATCTCTTTTTTAAAAGGCAAAACATGAGTTTGCCATCAAAATATAACAACTTTAAATTTTCATGATATTATAAAATCATTAAGCATGACAACAAACTTTTAATATTTTCATTTCATCATTATCAATGATGCATTTCATTTTAAAATTTATGTTCAAATATTTTCATGAAAGCCATCATTGTATAAATTCAAATACAAGATTTAAAATCATTAAGATCATCAAGATTCAATAAAAAAAACATCATGATAGTGCATTTTCATCTTTTATGTTTCTTTCTACTAGTTTCATGTATCATCATTAATTTTTGATCAAAATTTTATAGAAAATTTTCTTTTTTCATATTTGAAAATGAGAGCATGCATCATATTTAAAAATAAAATTGAAAATCATCAAAAATTTCATTATGTTGTCGAAATGATTAATAAGCATCTTTTCTTGTGCAAGCATATCAAAATTATTTAATAAGATGATCATTTGCTCAAATTTTTTGCAAAATTTTAAAAAAATTTCATAAATTTTATTATAAAAATGATTAAGACCAAATTAATCCAAGATAGAAGTTTTCAAATCATAAGCATGATACAAACATCTATCATCAAAGGAACTTTAAGAAATAACATACATAGATATGTATCATGTTTAAAATCAAAATCGATATGGAAAAGCATACATGGAATTTCATCATTAAAAATTTTCATCATTAATTTGTCATTTTGAAAACAATTAGACCAAAAACATGATCATTAATTTTTTTTTTTTTCAAATCAACATTACTTCAAAAAACTAATGCATGTTATAAAATCATCAAAGCATCATGTTTAGAAAAAAAAGACAATATAAAACATCAAGATACACATGCATGGATTTCCCTAGGTATACAAACATTCATGCAAATCATACAAATCATCATAATTTTTTTTTTTTCAAAAATACTAGAAAAAAAAACAGATATAATTTTTAAAAAAAAAATTTTATTTCCTACCAACTAAAGTTAAGCATTCATGAAAAAATATTCATATAATTTCAAAAAGTAAAAACATTTTTAGGTGAGTTGCTTACCTCATTGTTTGAAGCCCATCAAAGCCCAATTTGCCTTTCTTTCATTTGATTCTTTCTTTACACTTCTTCTTTATCTTTGGCCTCTTCCTCCATTCAAGTTCATTTTTTTATTTTTTAGATTTTTGTTTAATGAACTTTTTTAAAAGTGTTCAAATTTTATGTGTTCAATGTCCTCATCACTTGAGTCATCACTCAAGTGGCATTTTTTATTGTCCAAAAGTTCTAAATCCTTCTTGTTCTTTGGAAGGTGGTTCATATGTTCAATGAGTTCAAAATGTTAAGGAGGCTCATTTCATATGTCATTAGTGAGCCAATTGAGTTCTTCAAATGAAAAATCATTTAAATTTTTAGTTTCTTGTATTGCAGTTACTTTTAGGATCCCACCTTTTGGAAGGGATCTTAAGATCTTGTTAGTGAGTTCAAAATTTAAAAAAGATTTATCAAGAGCTTTTAGACTATTGGCGACATCATTGAAATGGTATACATGTCATCGATAGTTTCACTTGGTTTCATTCAAAAAAGCTCAAAATCATGCAATAAGAGGTTTACTTTTTGAAGTCTTTGACTCTACTAGTTCCTCATGCATGATTTCAAGTGTTCGCCAAATTTCAAAAGCCATTTCGCTTGACATAGAAATCATGATTGAACTCATTTTTGTCTAAAGCATAAAATAAGGCATTCATAGCCTTTGCATTTAAAGAAAAAGATTTTTTCTCTAAATCCGACCATTCTATTCATTGGTTTAGAGGAAGTTGAAAATGATTTTCAATAACATTCCATAAATCCAAATCCATGAAAAAGCAAAAAAAACTCTCATTCGAAGTTTTCCAATAGGTGTAGTCGATCCGTTAAACAATGGAGGGCGAACAAAGAAAAAGCCCTTGAAAGCCATGAAGAGCCATTTTTGTGAGTGTAAAATCAAATGAGAAATAACATGGCTCTAATACTAATTGTTAGGGGGATCAAGTGGCACTAAAGGGGGGGGTGAATTAGTGCAAAAGGTTAAACGATAAATTTTGGTGATTTAAAATAATTTTGAAAACTTCATATAAAAAAATATTTCAGATTAAACCATGGTTTGAAATTTTGTTTTAACTTAAAATTGATTCATAAGAAGATGAAAAGAAGGAACTTAAGGCATCAAATAAAATGGTTTGCAGTAAAGTAAATGCATAGAATATAAATGTAAACCATTTTATAGTGGTTGGGTCATATGACCTATGTCCACTCTCGATTCCTCTTCACTTGAGGCCACCGGCTTTTCCACTAGCTATCCTCCTTCCAACAGGGCGAGGATCAACTCCCCTTACATACTGCTCCTCTCCTTTTGATGGGCTTAGGAGGTAACCCCTTATAAGGCCTCTCACCCCTCTTTTGGACTAGAACACTAAAAGCTTAGAGGGAAATTTTGACATTTCAATAGTTTTTTCCTTTTTCTTTCTCAAGTTCTAGACCCCTTTCAACCATGAATGAGAGGGGTATTTATAGGCCAAGAAGGATTCAAATTTGGAGCCCAAATTTGAATCACTTTGTTTTTCTAGTCCACCCCTTTGCTCTTTTTGTCACGTTGTCAGACTAATAAAGATGGTGGTTCCCTTTGAGGGCAGTGGTGCCATCACCATATTTTTTGGGTGTTGAGGTGGTGGTGCCCTTAACTGGTGCCACTCTAACCGATCTTCCAACCTTTGGTTTGGGCTGGTTTAAACTTCACCCAAACCACCAAAACAAGGGGCCATTGACCCCTTACTTGGTTTATAGGATTAACACCTAATCTAACCTAAATTAATACTTGTTAATTATGAAATTAAAGATATTTTCTAAGCTATTATAAAGTTAAATAAGTCAAGACTTTCTTAGGTGAAGCTTCTAGTGATCTTTCGTGATTCTTCCATGAACCCGGAAACCATTACGGACTCGACAAGCTCCTAGACTTCACGATGATCTTGTAAGTTCCAACGAGCTTTATTGGCAAAGTCTTTCTTTTGGCTTCTCGGGTGAACTCGATGAACCTTAGATAAACTTCCATAAACCCTTAAGAAGCTCCCTCACTTGTTCTGCGGCGATAAGAGCACTCCCAACGACCTTGGACTTCGTTGAACTCAAACTCCCAATGATCCATCACCACTTGTCTTCCAAAGACTTTGTTTGGCTTTTATCTTCATCGTTATCGCAGTTAATCCACACATAAACAAAAACTCTACTTGATCTCAAACAATTATTACACCGAATTGACATTCGGTGCGAACATGTCATTGTTGGTTGGCCGATGCGATTTTTGGCGGCGGATCATCCTCTCTTGTATTTTTGTTGCCCAATTGGTGGTTGACCTCCCAAGAACCCCCACATCCATGGTGCAACTCCGCTTCGCCCGATGTCTCGACGCCAGAAGCTTTAATATCGTCGCATCTAAACTTCTAGCTTCATATCCAATATCCAACCTAATCACCCAACACACCCATCCCCACAACTATTTAACTTGATTGATATAGACCTATATAACTTCCAAAACCGCAGTTTATATCACAAACATAACAATTAGATTCATCATCAAAATCGGATTCACATGCATATTCATGTCAGAGGAACTTTGTTTATAAAGTTAGATTATTGGTAGTCGCCTCCTATTCTCCTCGCCTCTCCTCTCCTTCTTGCTCGCGCCTTTGTGGTGCATCGCGGGAGAGGGAGATCAAGAAGAATTCATGAGCATCGCCGTTACGCTCGTCAGGTGGATTATCGCGAGAGGAGTACGCTAGTGCTCCTTCACCTTCTTCATCGCATCTAAAAATTTTAGGGATATACTGCCTGGCAATGCTTCTTAACATGACATGACAATGCTTTTTCTGATTTATGATTTTCGACCACCGCCTTTCCGGCCAACAACCAAGTACTATCTATGAGAAATTTAGTCTTGTTTTTGTTTTTTCACGCTATATGGCTCATTACATTTCCCACAACCACCTCATCCATCTAATATCCCAACATCATATACCCATATAGTACAGCAAAGCCCATACGCTTACCTCGAAGCCCCACTTCTAATCGATTCTCACCTAAGAACTTTTTTTTCTCAACCTAATAACTACAGTTAGGATTCATAGACAAGAGAACATGGGATATTTCTCTCAATGCATATCGGTGAGGATGATCCCCTATTGATACCAATTGTCTGCAGGTTGGCTACCATTTTGAGAATTTTAATTATATCGCATCTAGAACTTCAAAACCAATATGTCTATCCCAGACGTTAATGGAAAATGATACAAGCGCATCTTTTAATAAGCCCCCCAAGTAAGGACCAAAACATACAACTAGACTATAGGATTATTTACGTTAGGTGGGGATTATTAACTATTCAGCATTCCAAACCGGATCAATCAAGTGAACTGGCTCCTTCACGAATAACACTTGCACCATATCCTTAAAGGCCACATGTTTTGTAGATCGCTGCTCCATCATATGGATGGGTAAGCACAAACATTTCAATTCTTGCTATCTCGATGTCCTCGAAAGTAATCTATGATCGGAATTATTTAGAGTCTTTGTTTAAAAGGTGAATAGTCTATTATCATGGTCTGCCCACGATTTAATTCGTCAAGAAAAGATTCAAGAACATCAATATACATCTAGATAATGTAGTAAAATGTTAGTAAATCAGCAAAACAAAGATTATATCATATGTATCATCATTCAAGTGATTGGTTTAGGGCACCTACACTAGCAACCCGTAGAAAGCATCTACTGCGGCCCAAAATACGGTAGGCTATGTTTATTAAGCATAATTCTTACCATTTCTTTTGTAAACCCTATTTGTTCTCAACAACCCATTTTGTTATAGGTCACTGAGAAAAATTAAGGTTATAATTTATTTAAATCATTGCCAAAATCTTAAAATTATGATTTTAAACTCATTACCATGATCACTACAAATAGAAGAAATCATAAAACCCTTTTTGTTTTAACTAGTTTATAAAATTTTTTTAAAAAATACTTAAAGTAATCACTTTTATAAAGCAAGAAGTATGTCTAAGTATACCTACTATAATCATTAACAACACAAAGCGGATTTACTACCTCCTAGACTATTATATCATCTGGTCCGTAAATAAATCCATGGATTGATTATAGATTCAGAGGTGCTTATTTGATCTTTTGATTTAAAAATTACTCTGTTTGTTTCTTATCGCATGCATCATAAACTCCGTTTTCACAAATTTCTAATACCAGTATTCCCCTTAATGCAGCTCTTTTAGTCGTAATTGTAGATTAGCTTCATACTGCACGCCTAAACTTGCGCCAAAAGCCATGCATCATCATTTAAAGTCGAAAAGCAATTTTCATCACAAAACTCATCAAGATCAATAGTAATACACATTATTAGTTCCAAGGCAATCAAAGATCTTATTTTTGTGTGGTATATCTATAATGCAAGTATTAGATTTAAATTGATGTTATTACCCTTATCACAATAAATTGACTAATACTTAATAAGTTATATTTTAAACTATCTACTAATAAAATATTTAATCAAAAGTGATTTGATTTTTTATTTTACATTTCTTTACCAATAATTTTTTTTTTGTCGTTGTCTCCCGTGGAAGGTGGTATATCCTTCATCTTGCCAGTGAGCTTAGAGAATCGTACAGACCTTAGTCATATGCCTCTGAGCATCTACTATTAAGGTACCACTTCTGCTCATAGCTTTTTGACTGTAGACATATCTATAAGAAAGAAGGTTTTACTTATACTTATTTAACTTTAGGTCCCTTGTTTAAAAAGATTCACCTATTTTGGACTAATGGTATTAATCTTATTTATGGTTCCTCAGGAACCCAAATTGTTTGTGAGTTGTATTTTTTAAGTAACATTTATAAGCATAACCATATTGTGGGTTAGGATTAGTTTGGCATTAAAAGGGGGTGAATTAGTGCAGTAGTAAAGATTATCACAAATTACTTTGAAAATCATTTTACAATGGAAAAGATTTGTTTCATCAAAGTCATATAGAAAACTATTTAATTTGAAAGTGATTGTAAGAAAGTGATGAGAAGTGGAGCAAGTAAAGTAAAAGGTTCAGAAAGCAAGATAAATAAATAAGAAATAAAATGCAAAATTAGATTTATAGTGGTTCAAGCCATCCCACCTATGTCCACTCCCCAAATCCTCCTTCATCTAGTGCCATCGACCTCGCTATCGACCTTCTTCTTTAACAGAAGATCAAACCCCTACAACACCCTTCTCTCCTTTGATAGGCTCAAGGAGAGAACCCTTATAAGCACTACCTCTCTTAAATCGAAGTGAGTAAAACAAGAGAAGGATTTCTGTTGATTTCTATAGTGTTTTCTCACTTTAAACTTTTATACTTGTGTGTTTTAACCAAAGATGAGAGGGTATTTATAGCCTTCAATGTGATTTAAACTTGGAGTCAAAATTTAATCACCCACTTTTCCGTGGTGTTAGCTGAGGGCATCGCTCGGGATCAAGCTGGACAATAGCGAGGATACTGATCATCGGGGCTCAGCTGCACACCGCCAGACAAGGTTCGCTATCGACTTGTAGCGCATTTCACCACCCGCCTAGGTGTAGGTACACTTTGGGAGACTGGAACCGGGCAAAGCCCACCGCCTCACCGGGTAGTGCCATCATGATAGGGTTCAACAAAGATTGCTCAGTTTCGAGCTCCCTACCAAACTAACTGCATTCGTGCCCGCCTGGCCCCTCAAATTGGAGCTGCCCACTCCTAACCCAATTCTAATCCTAATCCCAATTCTATCTAGATAATTATTACATGTGCCTTTAAATCAAATTTGTCGCCAACATATCATCGTCCATCGCCAGTCAGTCCGATTCTTCTGATGACATCCTCTACGCCTATCATTCAACCCATCATTCCTCCAACTCGATCTCAGCAACTCTCGCTCTTTCTTGCTCGATGCTCTAACTTTGCTCAAGCTCTCACCGACACGCCGATGACCTTCGCCTCGCTAGTTAGGTGTTTCACCAAGTCAATCATGAGTGATGACACATGAATATGCAAGCCACTCTTTCTTTTACATTATTGGGCATTTTATTCACATTATCTTACGATTGTATATATTGGAATGTCTTTAGATCATTGCAATGGTAATTAGATCGTGATGAGATCGCTATACTAGACTATCTATCTTTAAATACAAACCCTAAATAATCCAGGTCAAGGTTACTCGAGGGATATGAGATAAACGGATGACTGAGGGTGTATCATATACCCGTCCATATGATGGAGGTGACGGGTCATATGCTACCTTCGTGGGGATTACTAAGGATACAGTACAGGTGCTCATTGAAGAAATGAGTTCATTGATTGATCCACTATGGAATGCTAGATGGTTATTGATACCTCATGCCTAGGCGATTCCGTAGTCCCAAAGTATATATTTGGTCCTTGACTGGTGACACCAAGGATGTGTCGTGATAAGTACTCACTCTTTGACATTGGACATAGGTTTTGGAAGTTAGAGATCTAGCAACTAGTTATCGAGTGGACAACCAACCTTATGAGGGCTGTCGAGTGATCACAGAGGATCATCGCTCAGTATCATGAGAAGAATATCCTACTGTATTCTTGCTAGACAAACTTTTGTTAGAGTCATTCTGGTTGAGGAGAAAGTTCTGGGAGAATCCGATAAGAGCTTGAGATTTGATTGGAAATGTGGGTTTGACAAAATAATGCCGGTATATGGTCTCTAGCATATTAGATGGATGAGGGACTATAGGTACATTTGTAAGTGAAAAGGAATGGTCCAAAGGATCGCGTTCCCTTGTATTGTTTGGGGACTACGCCAGAAGGGCTCAGTACATCGCTTGTTCGATGTCGCACTATTATAGAGATAATACTTACTAAGTCGGCGAGTTCTAACAATATGACTCATGACCATTTGATATATTGGACCTAGGGTCATTTTTATATGGTAGGTGTTGCGATGAGTAGAGGTTGGAAAGAAGGAATCTCACGAGCCCCCTATCTTATTGGATATCCAGCCTGAATTATTGGATCCTCATGACAGGATCTCAATCAAGAGCTAATAAGAGATTGACTGAGACCCATTGGTCTAAGAGGCTTGGGCAATTGGATAGAGATCCAATACCCAATGGGGTTGATCCCGTAGGGGTTCCCTTGGGGAGCCTATAAATAGGAGTGGGAATTGAAAAGGTCCATAGGTTGGGGTTCTCTTCAGAAATATCTCCTTCCTCTCTCCAAAGAGGAGCATCACACATTTCTTATTACGGGATACTGCTAGAGAGGAGGATGCTTGACCTCCTTCATCCTCCTCATGGCCCATAGGAGCCGTGATATAATGCATCTCCTCATGTATTATCATTTCTTTTGCCATCAATGTAGTTTCTGATTAATGGATTTGTTGAGGTACCAATCTTCGCATGACCACTAACCTTTACAAATCTAGACGTTTATTTTCTATTCTTCCTACCATGAGATGTCGCCCCTTGGATTTCCCCACAAGTGGGTATCGAGCCGCTGTTCGTGCAAAGACTGATTTTAACTACCGTGTTTGTTTGATGTCAAAATCATTAATGCAAACCAAAAGAAAGTAACCTGCTTGTTGCCCTTACGTTTCAATGTTTGATGATACACGGTGACCGCTAAGACCTTGCGACGGGCGTACGCGGTGACGGCTGTATACGGTTACATGCCTGGGTGGTACGCGACAAGCATGATGGGAAGCGGGTGGCAGGGGGTCCGGACCGCATGTATGAAGAAGCACCAGTCGCGCATGGGCGGGGTTTTCATTTGGCCGCTTTGGAAGGGCGGTCATGCACCCGAGCACCCTCCGGCGCGGCAAAGGATCGCCAATAAGGCGTGGCGGTCAGGCAAAGACTCCCTAGCATAGCCACTAGGGGTGAGGACCAGGGTTTTTAGGGTAAAGATGATTTTACCCCTCAAAATTTTAAAAATTCTAAGATGAACGCTTTTTTGATTAGAATTACCAAAATAGGACTTATGAGGCAAAAATTCTAGATTGCCTCTTACTTAGAATACCCAAATACCTTTTATCGAATTATCGAAATACCCTTGGAATTCAAAAATTTCCTTTATGTCCTTGATTTCAAAAAAATTAAATATGTTAATTAAAATATTTAATTAACTATTATTTTATTTAGTAATCCTATAAAATAACATATACATGTGATGTATGATGTGGACAGAGATGATCATGGACACGTGATGTGATGTGTATATTTGATTATTATTATTGGGGCCTGCGAGCCTCTATTCTTTTCTCATTTATTGTGGGCCTACGATTGCCTATAATTATGTTATAATTATATGAGGAGTGCGATGGTAGCACGTGACTCATGAGGCCGAGCAGACGATCCGATGCATGGAGATGCATTAAGATGTCGATGGATGGAAGCGAAAGCGAGATGAATCCGCGGGGGGCATAGAGAGGCGGTACATATAGATCTTTGATGGCAGTGATTGGGCTACTTTGTCACCGAACTTTGGTCATTAGGATGTGGTCATGATAAAATACGGTGTGATTGCTCATGTGATGTATGATTAGATACACCTACTAGATATGTATATATATATTTGCATCGATGTATATATATATTAAATATGTATGTGTGTGACACATTATATTGGAGACCAAATCAAAAAATCACTCTCCATTAATAATATTAAATTACGACAAATGTGCAATAGTGATTGACTCCGCATTGTCATCGTTATATTTGGGAACCAGATTTAGGTGTAGCCAGGGTTGAGTTGGTGAATGCCCGAGACTCACCTATATCGCATTTCACTATCTTTGTCGACATAAAGATGTCACGGTGACACGAGGACATGGTAGCACTTGGTTGAGTCCCTGAGGTATATCCGAAATGGGAGACCATCTTGTAACAATGGAATGACTTAACAGAATATCATGGTTGGTGGTCCCTGGGGCTATGGTGGTTAGGCGAAGGACGAAATCATAAGGAGTTATGATTGGCAAGTTACCAACCTTTTCTGAGGCTTAGCGTGATTGGTGGGTCCTTCGAGGTTATGTTAAAGGCGTTGATTGAATCCCCCACTAGGATCCGTCGAGTCTCAATTCACATCTTAGAATTGTTGTGTGTCAAAAAAAATTGGTGGGGTACATCAAGATAAGTCCTTATCTTAATTGTTTAATTTTACAAAGTCTGCATGTTGTTTATTTTTTGCTACATCTTTAATTTCAGAAAATATATAAACAAATCCTTTCGTGGAATACTTGATGCCAATCGCCTCACTAGTCTAAATTATACGGATTGACTTCAATATGAGAATCATTCTCATGGGTGGAAAATCGCATATGTCCTTGATATAGTGATCCTATGGCAGCGAAGGAACGAGCGAGGATAAAATCCCTAGTTATGTTAAATACCGAATGATTCCGCACGCTGATGTTATATATTTGGCCTCTATAACTTTGAGGATTCTGAAGGCTCTTTTGTGAAAATATGGATGCTAATTCCACCTCTTGCATCTCTACAAAAGCTGTTTGAAAATAGGAAAAACCAGCGATATGAGATATCAAAAAGTTTTTTCCATGCAAGATAGCTAAGGGGACATGGTTTTGAAGAACCATGTCCTTAAGATGATTGAAGTGAATGGCGAAAACTCACGAGGTCCAAGAATGATTCTGGTGGATTAGAATAACATTATTGTGGATCTTGCTCTTGAGTCCTACAATTCTTTTTTCTCAGTTCATAATAATTTTAATATGAACAAACTTGAGGTGACCTCCTGAGCTCCTCAATATGTTGAAAGCAGAGAGTACCATCAGAAAAGAAAGGCGGTTCTCTAGCCCCAAGTGAGACTAGAAAAGAAAAGGAAGAATTTAATGAAGATCCTTAGAAGGAGGGCAAGGGCAAAATGGGTAGGCGAGGTTGCCAAAAAGAGGCCAACAAAGGACAAAGGCCGTGCTTCCCACTATGACAAAAGATGAGGCTTGGAAGGCGCTTACAAAGTACCTTCACAAAGATTGAAAGCTTGCTTGCAAAGCTTGGGTATATTCATTGATCTGTCTCCGTTTGTGAGGAATCTTTGATAACACATGGTGTTGGATATCGGGATGCTTGTCATATCTATAATGTTTGAACGGGAAAAGATTGTGTTTTAACTTTAAAGCATGCGTATGAAGATGAAAAGGAAGTGGAGTAAGTAAAGTAAAGGCTTGCAACAAAGTAAAGAGATAAAATAGAAATTTAAACACTCACACAATCAAGACGGCGATGTATAGTGGTTCGGTCAAAGTGACCTACATCCACTTAGAAGCCTTCTCCGATGAGGCTCCCTTCTTCCACTACCAAATCCTTTGAAGGGGAAGGATCAAATACCCCTCTTACAACCCTTTACAAGTGGTTCACACTCTTACAAGATTTCACAAGAAGAATGAGGTGAACACTTAGCAAGAATAAGACTTTTCAAGACTTAAAACTAAGATTCTAACTTCTCAAAAGGGTGCCCTTTTCAGTTGAGAAAGGGGGGTATTTATAGATCCAAAATGGATTCAAAATTGGGCTCCAAATTTGAAATCAAATTTAAAAATTCAGTGCAGGTATTATCTTGGCAGGTCAGGACACACTACGTCTTGTCACGCCTGAACGACATTGTCTTCAAAGAGTGGTGCTGAGGGTGTGTTGCGGCGACTACTGGCCGCCACCGTGACCAAAGTGTGTAGTACTAGTCGCTCGCTCGGCGGTAGCACCGCCCAGCACACATTTTCGCCAGGCGGTACACACCGCGCATTGGCTGCTTGCTTTTGAATCACAATTTTTGTTTCAAAACTTGGCCAAAAAGGCCAAACAAGGCCAATGGGCCCCCTATTGGGTTAAAGGATTAACCCCTAATCCTAACCCAAATTGATGTGCTAACTATGAAATTAAAGACATTCTAAGCTATTACAAAGTTTGCAAGTCAAGTCTTCTTAACTGACTTCGAGCTTCCGGTGAACTTCCGGTCTTTCGGCGATCCTCGGAAAACCATCCTGCGGACTCCGACAACCTCTCCGGACTCCCGATGATTTTGGCGAGTTCCCCCGAGCTTCTTTGGCAAGCTCGATCTTTCTTGGCAAGCTCCATGAACTTCCGAACGAACCTCCGGCGAACTTTCAAAAACCCTTGACAAGCTCCCTACTCGTTCCGGGTTTGGCACTCCCAATGAATCTTGGGACTTTGGTCAAACTCTCGAACTCCCAACGATCCATCGCACTTGACTTGACCCTTGGTTTTGCTTTTCGTCTTCATCCCTTTAAGTAGTTACTCCCACACAAACAACAAACACTCCCGATCTAGATAGTTATTACAATGCGAATTGACATTGGTTGCCCGACACATCATCATTGGTGGCGCTTCATCCGATCCTTGACACATCGCCCTCTCTAGCGGCTTGTTGCCTTAATCGATGGTTGACCTCCGCAACCTCGATATCCATGGCGCAACTCCGCACTTCTTGGCCCGATGCCGACGCGATGAAGCCTCTGCCGATGGTCGACCGAACCTCCATTTCGACATCCAATATCTGACGTGATCACCTCGGTGCAGCGTCAATTCCTCGGCGTCAACTGTCTAATCTTTCGATAGTAGACTGCGTAACTCAAACGCGATTAGACCACAAATCACACTTCAATTGGTTTCATCATCAAAATCGAGATTCAACAATCTCCCCCCTTTTTTGATGATGACAACTAATTGATGATCAACGAGTTAACCAAAACTCCAGGAGTTTAACACAAACTCCCCCTATCAATATGCCATTGATAGAATCCTTGGATTATCCCAAATCCAAGTAACATTCATCATTTATGTAGTGAGAAAAACAACAAACCATCATGCAAATATAAAAAATATTCAATCAATGCATGAAGTCATCAATCTACTTTCTCCCCTATGTCATCAACAAAAAAAGGAGAAGTTGCATCATAGCTAGTTTTAAAAGATATGCAAGTTTTTTTACAACATACTAGCTATCAATCATATCATACAACATTTTTTTGCATAGCTTTGCATTACAACATCCAATCATACCATTCAATCATAGCAAGTTTTCAAGGATGGGCAATGATGGTAATTTTTACTTGCTTCTTGAGATGTGCAAGTTGCACTTTCTTTGCTTCCTTTGCATGTTCTAGCTAGCAAAATTTTTTTTTTGCAATACATAAGCTAGCAATAATTCTTTCTCCCCTTTGTTTTGTCAAAAAAAAAGTGGAGTACAAATAGCCAATGCTTTGATCATGACAAAATAACAAATTTACAATATGAATTTTTAGCATATTAAGTCATGAATTCAAGGGAGTCAAAAATCAAGATATGAGATAAAAAAGATGATAAGCAAGCAATCAATAATGATAAAGCAAGCTAACATCATTTTGTGACACGCAAGTTAGCTTCCTTTCAATTCTTCTCTTTTGTAACTAAGTTTCACCTTTGCAAGCTATCAACTTTTGTTTTGCAATGAGCTAGCAATTATATATGATCACTTTAAACATATATGCTAACTTTTCATTTAAACATACAAACATAAAGGCATGTAACATTTCAAATTTTTTGAAGTTTTGCATTTTGCTTCTTTTGATATAGTCAAGATAGCAATATTTGCATCCTTTGAAATAGCAATCCTTCTTCTTCTTGTGAAATTACAAGGTAGCAATTTTTTCTCCCCCCTTTGTCTTTGTCAAAAGAAGGGAGGACTAAATGGCTAAAAATTTCAATCATTATACAAGCCATTTTTTCATATCAATTAAAAGTTTGCATCAATAAAAATATACATCAATTGTTCAATCATTACATGATGCAAATAAGACAACAATGCAAAGAAATCATGTCATGATGGATATCAATATATAAATTCAACAAGGATCACAACCAAAAGATATCATTCATGATTCATAATTTTCTTTTTTAGCAAGATCAAAATTCATATTTATCAATTTTTTTAATTCAAGATAAATATCATACAACCAAGAATCATGATATATAAAAAGCATATCAATCTCATAGATCAAGTCATGATTCATAATTTATCATAAAAAGAAAATCAAATATTCAATTTACCCACAAGGCAAAGAAATCATATCACTTCTAGGATCATGAAATATATGACATCAAGGCTCATGATCCATTTGAAAAAAATATAGCACAAAGAGTAACTAGATTCATGTATAAGAATTCCAAGTATCAAATATCAAAATATCAAGACTTGGATTATGACAAAGCTCATTCAAGTTGAATCATCAAATTCATTACCATAGT
Source organism: Musa schizocarpa (assembly GCA_900464855.2). Classification (NCBI taxonomy): domain Eukaryota; kingdom Viridiplantae; phylum Streptophyta; class Magnoliopsida; order Zingiberales; family Musaceae; genus Musa; species Musa schizocarpa. The sequence continues at coordinate 17,636 of UBIG03000059.1, forward strand.
TTGTGAGATTCACAAATGATATAAACTTGAATTATTTTCCTCTTTAGTAAATGATAAAAAAAGCATTTATTTTTTTTGAGATTCAAAATGCTAGCCATTTGCATTAATCATGACAAGTGATACATCAAAAGTCTACATCATTATTTCAATCAACAAGTCATGAAGCATACAAAGTAGTATTGAAACATGAGAGAAAAGTTCAAATTATCAAATCATAATCAATTCATGAAATCACTTCTATAATTTATGAGATTCTTAAGATATCATGAAATCATTAATCTCGATAAGATAGTAAATATAATTTCTTTATGTTTCATATAAGTATATCTTTTGCCTTTATATGCCAAATCAAAATATTCAAAACCGGAAGACAAACTTCATTATAAAAATTGTCAAAAACAACACATTGTTTCAAGACATGAGATTTAACTTATCATGATAATGTGTTTCATTTTGTTTCAAACAAGTGTGCTCATATTTCAAAAGATGAGTATCAAATTTAAGACCAAAACATGAGTTTGTCATCAAGATATATGATATCACAAAGTCATTAAGCATGATAACAAACTTTTAGTATTTTTCATTTCAATGATGATTTCATAATGTATGTTCAAACATTTATATGGAACCCATCATTGTAGAAATTCAAAACATAAGTTTGTCATTAAATCCATCAAGATCATATGCATCAAACATCATGACAATACATTTTCTCATCTTTATGAGTTTCAATTTAAGTGATTTGATCTTTCATAAGAATGTTCAACTTTTTTCATATGAAAATGTCATGCATCATATTCAAAAACGAAAATATCATCAAAATCATTTTAATTCTTTCTTACATTAGTTATAACAAGATGATCGATGCTCAAATTTTTGGTAAAATCATGCATCATTTTATAAATCTGAAAAAATAATTTTCGTCATGAAAATCATCAAGTCCAAATGTAATACATGGCAACATTAAAATCACATTTCTTTCATTTTGAAAAAATTTATGGGTTGGGTCTTTATAATTGATTTCATGAAGACATGTATCAATAAAAATTTCATCATAAAAAAAAAGGTTTAAGACCCATTAATCCAAGATAGAAGTTTTTAGATCAACATCACTTCAACAACTCATGCATGATATAAAATCATCAAGCATCATGTTTAGAGACAATGTAAACCATCAAGATACTCATGCATGGTTTAATCTAAGCATTATCACAAATCTTACAATCGTCATTCATATTTTTACTTTTCAAAAAAAATACTATAAAAAAAAAGCATAGTATAATTTTGATTTTTTTTTTTAATTTCTAAAAAACACAAAAGAAAAAGCATAAAAAAAAATTCCTACTAACTAAGTTAAGCATTCATGGAAATCATCAAGTAATTTCAAAATAATTCAAGGAAGTTAAGTTACTTACCTCATTGTGAAGCCCATTAAAAGCGTAGTTTGCTTCTTCTTTCCTTGATTCTTCTTGGTGAGTCTTCTTCTTCTTCATTGGTCTCTTCCTCCATTCAAGTTCATTGTGTGTTTTTTAGATTTTTTTGTTTAATGAACTTATTAAGATCGATTAAAGGTTCAAAGTCCTCTTCATTGTCCTCATCACTTGAGTCATCACTCAAGTGGCATTCATAGTTAGGAGTTCAAAAAACCTTCTTGTTCTTTAGAAGGTTGGTTCAAATGTTCATCATGTTCATCATATTCATCATGTTCCATTTCATAGGTCTTTAAAGACCCAATGAGTTCATCAATAGAATAATTATTTAGATCCTTTGATTCTTGAATAGCCGTTATTTTAGGATCCCACCATTTTTTGAAAGGGATCTTAAGATCTGTTTAGTGAGTTCAAAACTTGAAAAACTTTTACCAAGACTTTTCAAGCTATTGGCGACATCCAGTGGCGGTGTACATGTCGTCGATAGATTCGCTTGGTGTCATTTGGAAGAGCTCAAAATCATGCAACAAGAGGTTTACTTTTGAGTCTTTAACTCTACTAGTTCCCTCATGCGTGATTTCAAGTGTTTGCCAAATATATCAAAAGCGTTTCGCAAGAAGAAATCGATTGAACTCGTTTTTGTTCAAAGCACAAAATAAGGCATTCATAGCCTTTGCATTTAAAAAAAAAGACCTTTTCTCCAAATCCGACCATTCGTTCATGGGTTTAGAGGAAGGTTGAAAGCCATTTTCGATGATGTTCCACAAATCCAAATCCATTGAAAGCATGAAAACTCTCATTTGAGTTTTCAATAAGTGTAGTCCGATCCATTAAAAAACGATTGGATGAAAAACCGAAAAAAGCCCTCTTGAAAACCATTTAGAGCCATTTCTCACGGTGTAAATCCGAAAGAGAAAAACGTGGCTCGATACCAATTGTTAGGGATCGGCGGCACTAAGGGGGGGGGGGTGAATTAGTGCAGTGGATAAAAGCGATATTTTTTTCGGTGATTTAAAACAAGCTTTGGAAACTTCATGCGATGAAAGCAACGTTTTCGTTTGAACCCGGAAAAGATTGCGTTTTAACTTTAAAGCATCGTCTGAAGATGAAAAGGAAGTGGAGTAAGTAAAGTAAAGGCTTGCAGCAAAGTAAAAGATAAAAAAGAAATTTAAACACACACACAATCAAGGCGCAGATGATGTATAGTGGTTCGGTCAAAGTGACCTACATCCACTTCCAAGCCTTCTCAGATGAGGCTCCCTTCTTCCACTACCAAATCCTTTGAAGGGGAAGGATCAAATACCCTCTTACAACCCTTTACAAGTGGTTCACACTCTTACAAGATTTTCAAGAAGAATGAGGTGAACACTTAGCAAGAATAAGACTTTTTCAAGACTTAAAACTAAGATTAAACTCTCAAAAGGGTTCCTTTTTTGCACTTTGAGAAAAAGGGGGGTATTTATAAGATCAAAATGGATTCAAATTTGGCTCCAAATTTTGAATCTTTTGAGAAATTTTTTTGGTCTGCTTCATGCGGTGATTGACTCAGCGGCGACTACCCATGCATCTTTGACAACGGTCGCTATACGGTGACTTTTTCCTTTCTGATGGCGGTAGCATCTATTGGTCATCGCTTTCTGCAAATGGCGGTGATTACCATGTGGGGCTACCATGCATCTTCTTTGGCGATTACTTACCGACATGATAACATGCATGTAGCCCAACATGCATGCATGCATGCACACATCTTCTTTGGGCATCATTGCTTTGGGCTCCATGGGCCTTGTTCATTTGGTTTGGGCGAAAACTTGGCCCAAACGGGTTCAACAAAAGGCCAATGGGCCCATACTTGGGTTAAAGGATTAACCCCTAATCCTAACCCAAATTGATGTGCTAACTATGAAATTAAAGACATTCTAAGCTATTACAAAGTTTTGCAAGTCAAGTCTTCTTCCGGCGAGCTTAGGTGAACTTCGAACTTGGTCTTGAGCGATCTTCCGGAAACCATCCTGTGGACTCCCGGCAAGCTCTCGGACTCCACGATGATTTTGGCAAGTTCCCCGAGCTTCTTTGCAAGCTCAGATCTTTCTTGGCAAGCTCCGCGAACTTCCGATGAACCTCGGTGAACTTCCAAAAACCCCCCGACAAGCTCCCTACTCATTCTCGACCTCAACTCCCAATGAATCTTGGACTTTCATCAAACTCCGAACTCCCAGCGATCCACGCCCTTGACTTGACCCTTGGTTTTGCTTTCGTCTTCATCCCTTTCGTAGTTACTCGCACACAAACAACAAACACTCTACCCGATCTAAGCAGTTATTACAGCGCGAATTGACATTGAGTTGCCCGGCACATCATTGGTGACGCCGTCCGATCCTTGACACATCGCCCTCTCTGGCGACTTGTTGCCCAATCGGATGGTTGACCTCATAACCTCGATATCCATGGTGCAACTCTGCACTTCTTGGCGATGCGGCGTGCGAAGCCTCCTGTAGATAGTCGTAGAACCTCATTTTCGACATCAATATCGGCGTGATCACCTCGGCATGACGTCAATTCCTCCGGCGTCAAGCTGTCTAATCTGATCGATAGTAGACTGCGTAACTCAAAACACATAGTTTAGACCACAAATCACACTCAATTAGTTTCATCATCAAAATCCGAGATTCAACATGGATGAAATGCTTCAAATTTGGAACATTTTTGATGAGGTGATCAAATCTTTTGACTTCGACAAAACATGTTCATAAAATTGTCAATGCGGGAAAAGTAGAATCTGGGAATATATCACCTTTTGGTATTATATGTGGATGACATCGATCATTAGAATGCACAAAATGCTTCAAGATAACTCAACCAGTTATCATAGGCACTTCTCTGGAAGGACTGGGGAAGCATCTGGTGAGTCAAATGGGCATCTATAGGAATAGATCCAAGAGTAGTGAGCTTGTCCTAGTCGGTACGAACACAAGGTCTAAAGGTTTGGCATGGAAGAATTCAAGACTTCTCATGCCAATGAGACATGGAATATCACTTTCTAGGGTATGTCACAACTTTCTAAAGAAAGTGCACATTTAATATGATACTATATTCATTTACTACTGGATCTATTATGTACTATGCTATATGCAGTGGTTATCATACTGAGAGTGTCGATAATCTTGAATATTCACCATAATCCCAGGCTTTCTTTCTTGGAAAGCGGTAAAAATTATCCTTAAGTACTTGAAGGACTAGGACTCTTTTTCAAGTATCTCTTTTTTACAACCTCAGGTTGAGGCTTCTATTTCATCTTTTGGAATGTGGATGATAGCAAGTCTAATCAGGGTATGTGTTCACCCTTTGGAATGGGTTAGTATGCTAGAAAGAGTTTCAAAGTGAGACATGCCAATGAGGAGGTAGGCTATTGGTTGGGGGGAGGCAACAAAAAAATTTAGATGAAGAAGTTCATCACGGTCTGGATCTTTAAATCTGGTTGGCGATTCCTTTATATTGCAAATATGGGGATGATTACCAAATAAGCTGCTGGGTCTCGTGATGCAAAGGTTCTCCATTAGAGATGGGCCTAAAGAGATGTAGTAGTGGAAAAGTTCCCCGAATATAACATTTGCCAGATCCACTAACAAATTTCATAATTAATTTTATCTTTGAGCATCATCAAAGGTGTCATGGACATCGATGCCAACATGGTCATAATCTTTAGGTCCAGTGGGGAGATTGCTGGTCGTATGTGCCTAAAAGCCAATCACATGGTGATACTTTTTTAGTGACTTGATATGCATTTTTTCTCTTTTGCTTATTATTAGGCATTTTATCACTTTATCTTAAGTGTTCCATGTATTGTGATATCCTTGGATCCGGCTCTTGATGGGAAATAGGATCATGATGAGATCGCGATAATGAGATCGATTCACCTTTAAACATAGACTTTTTGAATTATCACGGGTCATAGGTTACTTTCGAGGACATCCAGATAACGGATAGGTGTGCTATATACTGTCCATATGATGGGGTAGCTGGTCGCTAGCTACTGGTGTGGGGACACAAAAAGAATGCAGTGTAAAATTTCATTGGGGAATGGGTTCTTGATTGATCACTTTATAGAATGTTGGATTATTATTGATACCTCACGTTGCGATTCGTAGTCCCAATAGTGTGTCGGTCCTTAGACTTTGAGATACCAAGGATGTCCTGTATAGTACTCACTCTTTGATACCGGACTTATAGGTTTGAGGATTTGAATCTATGCAGGTGGGTTGTTGGGGGTGGTAGCCAACCTTACGAGGAACTATTGAATGTCAATAAAGTTATTAAAAGCCGGTGTCATGAGAGAAACCATGGCATATATTCTTGCCGAATAAATCTTTGGCCAAGGTTATTGATTGAAGAGAGAAAGAGTTCTCGAGGGAGAATCCACCAAAGAAGCAAAGACTCGAGGAGAAGGCGGGTATGGGCTTTGATAACACTATGCGTTATAGGGTCTTTTGGGATATTGGATAGTTGAGGGACTATAGATACATAGTGGCGAGGCGAGATAAGTCCAAAGTTGGAATTTCGTATGGTTTTGAGGCGTGAATTGGTGTAGTCACGTTCCGTTCGATGAGTTGTGTAATTATTATAGAATAATAATTCCTTTGAGAGTGAAAGGAGTTACGACAAGTATGACTCTCAACCATTTCGATATTGGGCTTGGGATCACATACATATGGTAGGTGTTGCTGACAGTAGGGGTTGGATATGGGAATATCATTGAACCCGTATCTTATTGGATATCCATTAAGCCCCTGTTGTGCATCACGAGTGAGATCGATAGTATTGCTAAAAAGTTATTGGTGAGACCCACTAATCAGAGGCTTGGTAATTGGATGGAGATCCAATACCCAATAGAACAAAAATCCATTAGGGTTTTGGGGCCTCTATAAAGAATTCAAGCTCCTCTGTGAGGTTTCTTTTGATAGCCACACCTCATTCTCCTCTCCCGAGAGAGAGGTGCATCATGCAATCCACATGCGTGTGAATCTTGCTAGAGGGGGCTTGACCTCCTTCATCCTCTCTCCTGGTCTGCGAGGAATTGGGGGATATACGATCTCCCTGGTATCTTCTTTTTACATGTGCAATTTTGCGGATTTATTTTTGATGCGATCTTTGCACGATGACGGAGGCTTTCTATAGAAATGGGGTTTTATTTTGTTTCTTCCACTGCAGCAATGTGATGTCACTTCCCTTAAGGATTTCCCAACAACATCTAGTAGGGTGTATAGCAATCACATACACAAGCACACCCAGAGATGAACATGGGCCTCAACCTAATATGATTAGGCACGAGCTAGTAGACCAAATCACTTATATCCAAGATCTATGTACATGCTCGGTGCATCTACATGCGAATGATTTTCTCATTATCGTTGGATTTACCCGGCACCTTGGCGCATCTCCATACATCCGAATGTCACGATAGACACGAGGGTCCTCGCCACCTCAAAGGCTTTACCGTCCACGCCTCTAGAGGTAATTACAACATAATTATAGGAAATGCATTGGGCAGATAATCAATAAAAAATAGAGGCTCACCCAATTTTAACCATCACATACACATATCTGAAAGTCATGATCATCTTCTCATCACATCGCCATATATAATGGGATTATTAGATAAATAATAATAATTACTTAAACCTTTTAAATAACTAAATTTTGAAATCAAGGACATGTAGGAAAGTTTCCAAAAAAATATTGGGGGTATTTTTATATTTTTTTGTAAAAAAAATGTGCCCTAGAATTTTTGAAATTCAGAAAAAAACAAAACTATTTTTTGCCAAAATCTACCATGTAAAATTTGGCGGCCACTTCTTCGACCACCGTCTCTCCTTTGCGTTTGCCCGATGCGATGGTATCACTTGGCAAACATCAACCGTGAAGCCCTTGGTAGGCATCGATCACCGCGGGTGTTAGCCTCCTACCGATGGCGGTCGCCGATTTTCCACCGCTGGCACGTGGTTCTTTTGCCCCCTGCGAAAGCGATTGCCACCCACCACCGGCCGGGGGGTGGTGGCCGTAACCACCTCGTGGGGTAGTTGCCCGAGGACTGGCGACCGCTGCTTGTGCCCCGCGCCCAATAGCATGCACATGGTGGTGGTGCGCCTTAAGCCACCTCGACCAAATGGTGCGGTACAGCAATGGCGCGGTGACCGACAAGTGGTTGCCACCTTGTTGCGGTCATCGGCGTACCCCTATGCACAAGGCTGCGGTCGCCTTGCCGCTTGGCGATTTCATTTTGCCGTGTCGCGAACGGCAAAGTAACTATTGTGGTCATCGCATTATGTAGCAGGCGCCCGTCCGTATTTGCCGGCATGGACTACCTTATACGCTGCCGGTGGTGCGCAACCATTGCGGTGCCTTCTTGCCGTAGGATGCTATTGTGAACAAGGTAGCCACCTTGAACACCTTTCCCCGCCGATCGCGCCTCGATGGACAATCCCCGGCTAGTTTGCAACTTTTAGTGTTATTACCATCTTCGATTGATCCTTTGGGCAGCAATAGTTTGTTGCCTCTACCTCCTTTATTTTCGTCAAAAGTTTGATATGAAGGATTACTCTAAAGCACGTTTAGGATCGGAAACCATGTTAAGCGTAGCAGAACATGCAAAATAGTTTCGATTAAACCTGACATGCAATTTATAAACCAATCATCGCGCGATGAACGGCTTCTACCTGCTTGTTGGGAAATCAAAATCAACATCTCACGTAACAAAAAACAAAAAATAAGGTCGATTTTCCGTAGTTACATACTTAGCCATTGTGCGATGATTGGTGCATGAAAAACCATAAATTCAAAAAAAAATCATATATCATGTTGAAGCATTATTAGGAGAGATAGTATATCCCTGAAATTTTTAGATCCAATGAAGAGGATGAAGGAGAACTAGCGTACTCTCTCTGGCAATAATCCACATAATGGACAGCTGAACGATGCTCCTCGATCACCATAGAATTTTCCTCTCCATATTGCACCACAAGGTCATTCGAGCCAAGAGGAGTAGAGGAGGCTAAGGAGAATAGGAGGGGTGACTACAGTAGCTCTAGCCTATGAACCAAGAAGTTCTCCTATTTATAGAGGTGGCAAAGCTTATCTTAATGGATCCTATTCACATTGGATCTTTTGTCCAATTATCCCGCTTGGATCTTTATTACATTGAATCTCATCCAATCATCAACTAGATCTCATCCAATCATCCAATTAAGATCTTATCCACATGATCCAAAACTAGGATCTTATCTATATCTCCTTATTCCCCACTTCTATTCGTCACTGTAACATCTACCAATGTGTGTGACCCTTTATGCCGACAATGAAATACTCCCCATGAGTCCTCCCCATCAGAACTCCTTCCAAATATAGTGAATTGTATCCCCATAATATTTAACTCAACTCATCGACTATGGGCGTACTAGGCCACTATGCCAAAATCCAAAAAGATGGTATGGGGGATCTAATCCATAAGACACTATGTCCCCGGTTACCATATATCAATGGTCTCATTTTATCAAATATCCTGAGAGACGTATATTGGCATGGTAATATCAGGCCTCATACAAAAATCTATCGAAGTCTCACTTTAATGATTCTCAGAAGAACTCCTTCTCTTAATGAATAACCCTAGCTAGGATTTTTTAAGCGACATATCGTGGAGATATTCTCTCCATGATACCAGAGTGAATAATCCTTTATTGACACTTATTGCCTTCATAAGGTTAGCTACTATTCTTGAGGTTGTTGTACCAAATCGAGTTTTTTCCAAACTTATAAGTCGGACGTCAAAAGAATGGAGTACTCATACAAATGCATCTTTGGTGTCTCAAGTCTAAGGATTAAATACACTATTGGGACTATGGAATGGATGGCAACATTAGGTATCATTAACCATCCAATATTTCCATAAGCAAATCAATCAATGAACTCATTCTCCAATAATTTTTTTTTTTTTTTTTTACCTCTAGTTTCCCCCACAAGTAACTATGAGACCGGTTACCTCCATCATATAAATGAGTATACAATGCACTAGTCTATTAGGTTATCTCAATGTTCTTTTCGAGTAACCTTTGACTAGGATGATTTAGGATCTATGTTTAAAGGTGAATTAATCTTATTATCATTGATCTCATCATGATCCAATTCTCATTGCAAAATCCAAGAACATCACAATATTCATCCGAGATGATATGAGAAAATATCAATAATAATGAGCAAAGAGATTAACGTAGCATATCACAAAGATTGGCTTGTAGGGCACCTATGACTAACAAACTATTGGTGGTACCACCGCCTAGTTTGGGTAGTACCACCACCATACCTTTTAAGAGACTAAGCCCGGGATGATTCCATGCCTAGTCTAGTGGTGCCACCGTGACATGGCTCTAGGTCATTGTTTGAGCCATTAGTCTGGCCTAAACCCAGCCTTAATTCCTGTGCTCAATTGGCTCCTAACTGAGTTAGTGGGATTACCTCTCAATCATAACTCAATCTAAGTCCTAACTATAATAATTAAGGGATTAACTAAGCAATCTTAGTTGTTTGGTATGTTAATTATTCTTCCCATAAAATCTAGCAAATTTTCAACCATCTTCTAACGGGTTTCCGATGAACTCTTGGCAAACTTTCGATGAACTCTCGGCAAGCTTTTGGTGAACTCGACGGAACTCCCCATGAACTCTATGAACTCGAATGAAGCTAGCTAACTAACTCTCGGCAAGCTTCGGTGTATCATAGAACCTTGACATATCGCTTGATCTTTGACCGCCCAACATCCATTTTTTTTTGCTTTTATGCCTTTTTTATGATCGTAGTTAATTCTGCATCGGTTTTTTTTTTTTCAATACATATTGGATTATATCAATAATTTATCAATTGAGTTCATCATCAAATCTGAGATTTAACAATCTCTCCTTTTTTGATGATGACAACGCACTGATGATGGAGTTAACCTTAATTCTTCCTATCTATATGTCATATTTGAGATAAGGCAAACTTGAATTCAAAATGGATCATAACCTTTAAATTCAAGTTGAACAATTTTGATATCAAAATTTCATATATTGTGCATCATTATTATAGTTTCAAGTCATCAAGGTATAATGTACAATTTCATAACATTACAACTCATCATCACTTTATGATGATACCAAAAAATATATCAACATTACTTTGGTCACACAAAAAAAAATAAATCAACATCAATTTTAACCATTTATCACTTCATGCATGATACCAAAATTTTCATTATTTTGGGCATTATGCCATTCATCATTCATGATACCAAACATTCATCATTTTGCTTCTTTGTCATCAATAAAAAAGGAGACATGTTCAACAAATATTTAGACCATGTAAGCTAGCATTTTAGCAAGTTTTGCATCACTTTAGGATATGCAAGCTAGTTTTACCCCACTTTATCTAAGTTAGCAAATTTTAGAAATATGAAGTTAAGCAAAATTTTTGCAAGATAGCAACTTTTGCTTCTTGAAGTGAGCAAGCTTAGCACATCTCTTTAGATGTGTAAACACTTTGGTTCTTCTTGAGATGTGCAAACTTGAAGAAAAGAAGAAGAAGAAGAAGAAGAAGAAGAAGAAGAAGAAGAAGAAGAAGAAGAATCATAAGAATCAAAAGTCCATAAATCAAACTTTTAATTTTGTAGAAAGAAAGAGAATTAGATCACATAAAGATCGAGATGTGCATACTACAATTCATGATTCAAATCCTACTCTTCTTTCATAGGAAAAAAAGATCAGCAAATGAAAGATGGGAAATTCACAAATACCATCCAAAAAAAAAATCTATGAATAAAACCAAAAAAGAGGAGATAGGAAATGATCTCGAGAAAAAAAAAACTCAATTTTCAAAAAATTGAGAAACCGAAAAAGATGAACTCATGCATTCAAAAGATTTAACATGTCTAATAAAATCATAGAGTATTGCATATATTATAATATCATCAAAAGTGCATCATAATATTAAAAGTACATAATGTCTTAAAGTATACTATAGAGTTCAAAATAAGGAGTGCAACATATTAAAAGTACATAATTTTTTCCTTCTTTTGTCATCAACAAGAAGGTAGTAGAAATATACAAGCTATTGGGGTGGTGATAAACCAAAAAATGGCTAAATAGAGTGTTAAGTTATCATGTATTTCTTTGCATCTTGGTTAAGATCTAATCTTGACAAAGTTCAATTTGATCTAGTCGAGTCACTATAGGATTTGCGCAGATGAGGAACGTTTTTCGCCCATAGGTGCTGCCTCAAGGGGACTAATAGGAGAGATTGACTTCCCTATATATATCAAGTATTTCTAGTTTCGTTGGGTTGTGGAGAATGGGTTCTCAGGTAATCTAGTCCAAATACCATTTCTCACTATACATCTTAATCTTTTAATAGGTTTTATGATGATTAAATTAAATGGTTTCATAGTTTCTTCATCCTGGTGGAATGATAAAACCTCAAAGGAATTCTATGTAGATTAATCTTGAGGGGATCAATCCTTGGAACGCTATGGGGTTCCACCCTCCAAGTAGTCGGGTCTTGTGGCTACAAAGTAGATTGATTTTTCTTGTCAAAAGAGTGGGAGGCCCCTAGTGGCTACTTCTAAGTAAAACTCCTTTTTGCCCTCAATCCTAAAAACTCACCAACAAAAGGGGGGCGATGGCTCAAGAAGCCCAAAGGCCCAAAATAGAAACTCTAGCCCTCTTCTTTATGGGAGAGAGGTGAACAGGTGGTTTATTACAATTTCATAGAGTTTTATTAGTTGCTACTTGTTAAGTAGGACCCAACCCTGCTAGGGTCCCATCAAGCTCGCCCTCTTCAAATCCGACCTTATCCTCAAGGTCGAGGTTCCATGAACTTAGGGAACCAAGTCTTGCCTCTTATATGATTCCCAAGTGGCATCTTCAGTGGTAAATTATTCCAATGCACTAGTACTTTAGTAGAGGGATGTTGGTGACGATCATAATTCTATGGTCAAGGATGACTTGTAGTTGAAGCTTGAATATCTTAATCATTAGTGGTGTTGAGCAATTGAGCATGGGTAACTTCGTGTTTTTTTCAACTTGGCTTCAAGCACGACATATGTGAGATAGGGTGGATTTTGGCATCCTTAGGCAATTTTTTTAATGATGTTGCTAGTCTCGGATCCTTCTTCCATTCCTCTCTAATATCCTCGAGGAAGCTCAATGGTAGGAAGAGTGGTGGTTTAAAAAATTTAGCTTGCTCAATGCTTGAGTGAGAGTGCATCTGCAATAACATTTTCTTTCCCTTTTTTTGTAAATAATTTCATAATAAAATCTTAGAAGTTTGGTTACCCATTTTTCTAGCTCGGGAAAAGATATCTTCTATACCAAAAAAAGTACTTGAGGCTTTCTATGGTCGGGTTTAATATGAAATCACGATCGATCAAGTAGGGTCTCCACTTCGTTATCAATGCATAATGGCGAGCATCTCCTTATCATAGATTGATATTTTTTATGGGAGGGAGATAGCACCTTGCTGGTGTATGTGAATGGTTGACCATCTTGCATAAGAATAAACTCAATTCCAACCTAGATGCTTCGGCCTCAAGGATGAAGGTCGGTTGAAATCTAGTAGTGCTAGCTGCAAGGCGTCGTTGTCATGGCTACCTTAAGTTTATCAGAAGGCATGGAGCCTTCATCCGACCATTGAAAGGTATCTTTTTCAGTAGAGAAGTGGGGTGCACTGATCTTCCTATAGTCCTTCATAAATTTTTGGTAGTAGCTTTGTTAGTCAAAGGGAATCCATGCAATTTCACATTTATAGTTTATTCAACCCCTCAAGATGGCTTCAATTTTTTATTAGCTCTACACTGCTCTTTTTCTTCTGATATTAGGTGCCCAAAGGTACTCTACTTTTTTGAAAAGCTATACTTTGATAGCTTAACAAAGTATTCTCAAGAAGGATCATCGTAAACAAACGCAGGAAGTGTTGAAGTGAGTCTCAAGAGAAGGGCGTAAATGAGAATATCATCAAAAAAAATACTAGCGAAAATTTGCAAAGAAAGCTCAAAAAAAATATCATTCATGAGACATTGGAAGGTTGAAGGAGCATTAAGGAGTCCAAAAGGCATTACCAAGAATTTATAATGGCTGTTATGTGCTGGAAAGTAGTTTTTTTGGAATGTCATCCACATTACCCAAATTTGGTAATCCGGACGGACGTCCAGCTTTGTAAGACCCTGGCTCTCCTTTAACTCATCAAGAAGTTAATCCACCATTGATATTGGATATTTATCTCAATGGTGATACCATTTAGAACTCCATTAATTGTATGTACATAGATAAGTTTTAGTTCTTCTTGCATACAAGTAGCGGCCCGGTGAGAATAAGGGGCTATAATTGGCGAATCAATTGTTTCAAGCATCTCCTTCTGATCTTCTCAATTTCATCCTTCTAGAGGTGGGGATAGTGGTATGGTAAGTGTTCGCTAGTGTGTGCTGGAAGAATTAAAATTGATGGTCATGTTGCTGGCAGTAGGAGGAAGATGTTGAACCTTTTATTTTCTAGCTTTTTTGGATAATGTTTTGGATAATATTATAGAGTTGTCTAGTAAGAGTCATTCTTGATTTGGTTGGGGAGTCTAGGTTGCATTTGATGATTAAGAGTCCCAAGTCTGGGGACTCGCGTCTCTATAAATAGGATGTAACTATTTCTTTCGCAAGGAAAGGAAATATTATTCAATCTTTTGACTAAACCTAAGGAGGCCGATCCCCTTGAGTGATCGCGAGGTCGATCCCGAATCCCGATCAGTGAGGTTGAGGTTGTCCCCTGCCATCATTTATCCCTTTTCCTCCACTTTTTTTGTTTCTCCTTCACTTGGTTTCTTTCATGATAAAACCTAAAGGTCTTATCATTTGGTATTAAGCGATCACCGATATTTTCATTGCAACTTATCAATCAACCTTATGACTTCAATAAAAAAAAAAAAAAAAAGGGGCGACATGAAGAATCGCGACCACGTTCACATTCCCCTCACGCCTCCTCACCTCGTGACCCACGCAAGGGGTGGAACTCCCTTGTTTTTTTTGGATAATGTTATGGAATTGTCAGTAGGGAGTCGACTTGATTAGGTTAGGAGTTGGATTAATGAGTTTTTAATAAGAGTCCAAGTCTGGGGACTCTATGGGACTCTATAAATAGGGATGTAACTATTTTCTTTTTAAAACAAGGAGGAAAATATTATTCATCTTTTGACTAAACCCAAGGAGGTCGATTCATTCGAAGTGATCAAGGAGGCTGGATCCCTTCAAAGCACTCATTTATCCCCATTTCCCCACTTTTTTGTTTCTCCTTCACTTTTTCATTTCTTCCATGATAAAACCTAAAGGGTCTTATCATTTGTGTATTAAACCTTATCATTTGGTATCGAGCGGCGACCCTCGGCATTTTGCTGCAACTTCATCATCAACCTTGTAAAAAAAAAGAAAAAAAAAAAAATGAAAAAAAGGGCGAAGAGCATAAAAGAAGCGACCGTTCCTGTTCCTGAACTCACCTTTTTGTGACCCACGCAAGGTGGTGGAACTCTATTTTTTGGATATTATGGATGTCTAGTAGGGGGTTGGTTATTTGATTGAGATTCTTGATGGGTTTCTGATGGATGAAATAAGGTTCAAGTCTTGGGGGACTCTATGTGGGACTCTATAAATGAGGATGTAACTATTTCTTTCAAACAAGGAGAAAAGAAAATATTATTGATCTTTTGACTAAACCCAAGGGCTGATCCTCTCGAAGTGATCAAGGAGGCCCGATCCTGAGAAGTGATTAAGAGGTCGATCCCCTCGAGCGTTTATTATCCTTTTCCCTCACTTTTTTTCATTTCTCCTTCACTTCCTTCATTTTCTTCCATGATAAAACCCTAAGGGGACTTATCATTTTAATTATAGACATATCATTTGGTATCGAACAATAATCCTCAACATTTTAAGCTGTAACTTCACATCAACCTTGTATTATTCACATATAAAAAAAAAAAAGAAATGAGCATTAGAAAGAACTCTGACCCGTTCCTGATTCCTGTGCTCCTCACGGCTGACGCAGGGGGTGGAACTCCCTGATTTTCCCCCTAAACTGATCGGTGACCCGCCCCCCCTCCACCATCGGCGTGCTCGACCCATGACCATTTTGACAGCGACCGGCCCGAGAGGTCATCGTTGGCTACCTCCAACGCAGAGATCTAGCAACTCACTCCCTTAGCAGCGAGGATCTGTTTGTCGATCCTACCCCTCTCGCGCTTGGCTTATTTGACATCACTTTGTTTCGCCCTCTAGGCCTCCCAGTAACCGCGGCGGCTTCCCGAGCCACGCACCCCCCATAGCCCACGTTCTCGATGAAATGGGGTCCTCTGGTGGTAGAACACCAGCGCTCCCCTCATGGTGACTCCCCATGTAATTGTCGGCGCCATCCGACCCATGATGTGGTTGCCTTCGTACGTTAAGTAATTGAAATGAGGCTCTTCACGACCCACGACCACCACTATCTCTGTGACCGATCTGCCCCCTCTCCGCATGCGGTTGGTGCCAGCAGATAACCACTCGCTTGTCCCGGGTTGCTTCTCACGGCACACCCTTCCCAGCGCCCTATGCTCTTTCCCTCTGCGACCATCGATGGTTGTAGCCACCAATCTCGTTAGCAACCATCACTGTTTTTTCTTCATGACCCCCTCTGACAATATACTTGACATGGAGAAATAAATTTTTTCCTCATAACAGTATGGCCGATCCTTATATGCACTTTGTAGTTCACGCCTGCGGTGTTGATGCCCTTAACGGACATTAGAAGCATGAACGGGGAATTCTGGATCTTGGTCTTATCACGATGGCTAGCAATGATTGATAAAAGCCCAAATGGAAGCTTTTCGAAATCAGAGAATTAGAGCAAACTAGAGACACTTACTAAATTTAAAAAGAAGTCTGTTGGAGGACTTTTAGTAATGCAACAAGATGGAAGTTTGTGGAAGTCTATGATACATGAACCAGTCGGAGATATGGGAAGGACACCTGAGAATTTAACTCTGGCTACCCATGCATTTTGGTGGACTTTCCAGAGATGGGAAGATGGAGACCTGACTAGTTGGATTTCGAGGCAAATTCTTTCATTTCCTGAGAACCCTAAAAATCTAAGGTAGAAATAACCTCCATCGGTTGAGCGATGATGCACTTAAAATTGGTATAGTGGTATGAAACTGCCAGGAGTTCCCTGCGTGGGAGCAATTCAAGAGGGCTTCTTGTTCAATTTGGACAATTTGAGTATGAGAATATAGATGTCGACTTGCAAAATTAGTCAAACTTCTATAGTATTGGAATATTAGGGTAGAATTTGAGTGATTGTTGAATCAAGCTAAGAATTGGTCAGAACAACAACTTGTGGGTACCTTTATTGAAAGGGCTTAATCTGGACATCAGATGTGAAGTTAAGGCGAACAACCTCTCCACCTTATGATATTTGTAATTTCATTTGCATTGCATTGAGGAGGAAAAAAATTAATATGGAATATCGTCAAAGTAGAAGTGACAACAAACAAATGATCGATGCCACCGACCCTATCTATTCCGATACAACCTTAACTTTTCGATAAGGCTCAAAGAAAAGATGGGGAAAAGGGTTATGTTCACATTGTGATGAAAGATGGAGTAAGGGTACTATTGCGGGACAAGAAAAAAACTCACAAGTTGAGCGATCAAAGGGAATTGACGAGGAAGAGTTAGATTAGGCCAGGGAAGTATAGAAAGCGATGAAAATGTTTATTACATACACAATGCATGTGGTGGTCTATTCTAACCACAAATAATGCAAGTTGCTTAGGAACTTGAGAAATTTTGTCACTATCTTGATTGACCACGGGTAGCATCGATAATTTTATGGATAAAAAAGATCCACCACCCGATTATCCTCTGATAAATTGAAGTAAAAAAAAAAAAAAAAAAAAAAAAAAGTAAAGAAAAAAAAATGGAAAAAAAAAAAAAAAAAAAAAAAAAAGTGCTTTTGTAAAGCAAGTGCTCACTAAACTCACTATGTAGGGTCGAAGTTGCGCAGGTGGATTTCTTTTTACTTCCATAAAAGACTGCAAGTGGAATTTTAGAATCAATGGCTATCAACCTTGGTGATGTTTCTAGAACTTTTAAAAATAATGAAGTTTTTTGTTAATGAAAAGCAAATGATTCTAAAAGCTGGCGTGGAAGTAAGATCACCACGCTAGCCATGGGATGGGAAGGTGCCCGAGGAGACACACTAGTTTCACGGTACCATTATAATGCATAGATCCAAGAAATAACGGGTGCATTCAACAAAAATATTGAATCGTTTACTTTAAGTTTCTGGGATGTATTTGTAAAACCCTGAGGACTCCCACCTCTTTGACATCATGATAATCAGTTCCAATAATGCAGGAAAGCACCAACTAATGTGGGCACATTTGCTCCGCAATCAAAAAAAAGTGGAGAGGTTGTACTTACTTGATGATTGAGTTGCTTGCCATAAATACCTTATCTTTGTTACCCCTGAAGCCTTGAGAGGCGATTGATTTGAAGGCGAGTTACAAACCTTTTATTTCTTTTCTGTGTGATGGATAATGTTATGGAGTTGTCAATGAAATCGATTCTTGATTAGGGTTGAAATTAATTCTGAGTTGGTTAACAAGTCCAAGTCTGGGGGACTACATGTGGAAGATCTATAAATAAGGATGTAACTATTTCTTTTAGGAACGAGGAAAAGAAATATTATTAGGTCTTTTAACTAAACCCAGGAGGTGATCCCTCGAGTGATCAAAGTGATCCCCCGAAGTGATCAAAGGAGGCGATCCCGGCGATCATTTATCCCCTTTTTCCCTCACTTTTTTCATTTCTCCTTCATTTTCTTCGTTTCTTCCATGATAAAACCCTAAGGGGTCTTATCGAGGAAGACCCGTGATGGTTCAACAAAAACATCATCAAATTCAGCAACAATTGGGTGAGATTTTGATCTTTAATTTTATTTCTTCTTCCTCTACGGGGCCTTTCTTTGAGATGCATCAAAACAACCATTTATCTTGTGTAAAACATTCTTCATTAAGATTTGAATTTGAGGCAGTGGATGCGTTGTGGCGGCTTCACAAATAGGATAACCTACTTTTCTTTGCAATAGAATTTCATAATTAACTTAGAAAAGTTCCAAAGATGTCACCTAGCATGATGGGTCATTCTGTATACCTAGCATGGCCTCATAATCATCAATTGGTAGGAGGAAAAATCAACAACAATTTCTTGGTCTTCGCGAGGTAATAGTTTCACTGGGGGCATCTTTAAATTGCTTTAGGATTTGATGCGTGGGCGACCTTTATGTCAACTTCTTTGCAACCTTGATGTGAACATCATTGAGCAACAACCTTACTGTTTAAAATTTATTGTGCCCGTGCTCGATAAGAACAATAATCGATTGTTATTTGAAAGGCCTCAACTTTCATTGTTCTTGATTTAAACGGCGGAGCTAATCGTTAACACCGCGTAAGTTGGTTGGTTGTGGCTCTTCTTCCACATCTTCTTCTTTATGTTTCGAGGCTCTCTTCTAGCTATTCAATGACCTCTTGTTCCTAGTTCAATCACAAAAAAAATCTCCCTTTTTTAACGGTGATGCTATGGCTCCGGCTCATCATGATGCCAACGCCTTATGCCATTGGATGGCTCGAGCTCTTCTCTTGTCGACTTTTTTTTGGTGCAAGGGCTTGGGCGATGGTATAGGAGAGGCGAGGGCTTTGATATTTCTGGTCGAGGAGGTGCCCTAGTCTCCGAGCTTCATGGTTCAATCATCCTCTTGAAGTTGTGTGAAAGAGATACAGGCTACCATGGCGTGTGCAGAGTTGTCGCCTTTAACTTCTCCAGGATCTCTGCTGGCCCTCAATAAGCATCCCCAATAACTATTTTTTAGACCAATCATAAGTTTGATTGAATAGCCTTTGAACTTAGTTTGATACTCTTGAGATCGTGGAGGTTTGTGGGATCTTTGCTGGTTGTCCATATTCAATGTTCTAAATTAATGGGTTGGTAAAGCGAATGCTGATCCTTCTTTGAATTGTCACCATGAAGAGAACTCCATGGTGTGTTCAATTAATCCATTGTATGGCATCCCCTTGAGATGTATGGCTGTAATTTCCCATATATGCATCGATTGAATTTGCAAAATATAAACTCTCCCAGAATCAACAATGGATCTCCCTTCTTCTCATCTGGAAGTCAACCTCAGCCATGGATGTCAGGGATCGGTCATAGAACTCCCCTCTCTTGAAGTCATTTCTTCGAATAAACTCTCTCCTTGATGAGATTTCTTTGGGCTCGGTTCGACCCAAAGCGAGTTTAGCAAAGCCGGAATCTTTCCTCCATTCCGCGTCTGAAGGCTTCAAATTTAGCATTTGATCACCTCCTGGGATGCCATGGTATATGCCTCTAGTCTCTATAATATTAAGATCTCTCTTTTTTTGCTGGGTTAAAGGTATGTATTGGTTGACGAGAAGTGGTGGTAGAAAGGGTTTGGTGGATTGGTGGATGTGACTCTGTTTTAGGCTTATTTTTGGCTATTTTGGGTGGTTTGATGGGTTTTGGGTTGTGATGGTGGTGGATGAAGGTTAGGAAAAGGGTTTTAGATCTATGGTAGAATGAGGAGATTTGATAGGGGGGTTTAGTTGCTGGATGTATGTCTTTGTCTTGTAAGAAGCGAGAATTATGAATCAATGAAAGTAGTGGTTTCTTGATGAAATTCGAAACGAAAACTAGATATTTGAAGAGTTTGATAGTAGATTCTCAGTTTAGATAACAGTAAGGATGATAAATTGGATCAAGAAAGAAATTTTGTGTTATGGAATTGGTAGAAATTCTTTGTGGATTATGTCATGGAACAAGCAAAATTATCATCGAAAAGAAAGCAGTGGTTTTCGATGATAGTCTAACAAAAAACCCTAAGATTTGAGGAGGGATTTGACAAAAAAATTCTTGGTTTAGATAACAGTAATGATGATAAATTGAGTCAAAGAATTTTGGCAGAAATAACACAAGGAAATTTGGTCTGATTCTTTGTTCATGAGAATTCTCATCGAAAAAATTTAATTGGTTTCTGTGGTTTGCAGCAACACAAGAATGTTTTAAGATGAGATTACATGATAAAACAATCCCAAATGGATGCCAAGATGATCTATAAAAGTGCACAAGAAATTTCATTCAAAAAAAATATAGCAAAATAGTGAGTTAAAAGGCAGCAATAGGTGATTGAAATTTTTTTACACAATCCTTCATTCATAAAGATGATAACTTTTTTTATGGCGAAAGAATTTACAACAAGGGATAGATAGCAAGACTTCTTTTGGTATTTTTTGAATGAAAAATTGTAGCAGCAAAAAAGGTATTTAGTGATAGGAGAAATACCGGATCCTCGATGCAGTTAAGTGGTGGCGTGGGATTGATTTGATACATGGTAGAAGATAGCCATGGGTGGAAACTGACGGCGTCAAAACGCAATTAGAATTACTTGGCTGATGGTGGTGGCGAGGATGACGACCAAAAGCAACAAAATCGTTTGGCGTGCAAATGATAGAACCTCAAAATGAATTCTATAGATTGATCTTTGAGGGATCAACCTTGGAATGTTATGGGGGTTCCACCCACTCCAAAGTAGTCGACCTTGTGGTTACAAAGTAGATTGATCTTTCTTGTCAAAGAGTGGAGGCTACATGCTTATAGGACTCCAAGCCTAGCCCTAGTGGTTGCTTCCTAAATAAAAATCCATTTTGCCCTCAACCCTAATCGTCGACCAACAAAAGGGGAACGTAAATTTAGGAAGCCCAGGCCCAAATATAAACTCTAGCATTCTTCTTTATGGAGGAGACAGCTAGGTGATTTATTGTACAATCTCTTAAAGATTTTTATTAGGCTGCTACTTGGTTAAGTAGGACCCAGCCTATTTGAGGTCCTATCATGGAATATTTATGTCATGTATATATTAGTTTAGTGATTAAACCTCCATATGAAAGCATCATATCTTTTTGTTAACTTCAATCATGTTTTGTCATATCAAATATTCAAAAGCGATTTATCCTATCCTACCATAATCAATACATGGATTCCTAATTTCCATTTGACTAACTTCATCATGATAGTATTGTTTTTTGAAAGTAAAATACTTATCTTGATATGATGGCTTTACTTTTGTGATGAAAGGTGGCAAATGTTCATAACTTTTGAAACGATAGACAAATTTGAGTTTCCATAAATAGTACATAAAGCCTCAGTATGTAATTCCGCTAATTTTTGTCATTACCCCTACAAAATGGTTACATCTTATTTTCTGGAATTCCTATAGGGTTTGCAAATTGTGCTATTCGTAATAGGTATGTGATTGTTAGAACCCCTTACTTGATTCTAAGCTTGTGGTTGATCTCTTTAGGGGATTAAGCCTCCTTGGAACTCTATGGAGTTCCTTCCTCCAGTTATTTGTTCAAAGGCTGCTAAAATGATTTAATCTATTCATTAAGAAAAGAGGGTGAATACATGGCTATTTATAGGGCTTCTAAGCTCTGACTCCTAATAGGACTCCTACTCAAGACTCCTACTTCTAATCAACTTCTAATGCTTCTCCAAGAAGTAACCCCAAACTAATACCAGCAGGCCTCTTTACCTCTTTTTAGGGGGTTGGCTAGATAGAATTTATATGAATGCCCTTATGATTTTACATATTTGCCTCCTTCAATGAAACTAAATTAAGACTCTCTAGCTAGAGTCCCAAGACCAGCCCTCTTGGAAATCGGCCTTGTCAGGCTTTCCTCTATGAATTCTAGAATTTGATCTTCGTCATTATAGTTCCCCAGTGGCATCTTCTATTGGTAGGTTTGCCCACTATATTAGCACTTGATGGTGGGTCATCATGTCGATCCAGTCACGATCATTGATCAATAATAGCACTTTGATTGGGTGCGGAGCTCTCCTTGGGTAGTCATATTTGGTAGGTGGCTTTGGGCTATCTCATTTTCCCCAACTTGAGCTTCAAACATGACACATGGAAGACTAGATGAATGGAGGCTGGTGGGTAAGTCCAAAATCTATATGCTACTACTCCGATGCCTCAAAATTTGGTAGGGTTTATAGAACCAAGGTGAAAGCTTCATGATGCTCTAGTTTGGATTGATGTTTGCTTGTATGGTCGGGAGCCATAGAAAGGCCCATCTCCTACCGAAAAATTCTCTTTTGCCTTTGTGTTTGAATCATATTGGTATTTCATCTTGCTTGAGGCTGCCGAAGTGAGATTATCTTTTAGCAACTCAAGATATTTTGTCTACGTCCTATAGTTTCATCTGGTTGTTCTACTTTAGAGATACCTCAACCATTTTGGGATTACAAGGGAGGTCGACCCATAGTCTCATAGGGGAGTATATTTTGTAAGATGAATGATAAGTTGTATTATACCACCACCAATTAGGTGGAAGCCACTTTGTCCAATTTTTTAGCTGGTCACTAGTGAAGTATCCGAGCAGATGTCTCCAAGCACACATTCACCACTTGATCGTAGTTGGTTTGTAGTGATATTCTATATTCATCTTCAATTTAGTGTCTTACATTTGGAATAACTCTGTTCAAAAATTTTCATTGAAGACCCTATCACAATCACTTACAATAGATCTCAGCATCCTATATAATTTTATAATATTCTCCATAAAGATTTGAGTAATCTTAAGCGATTTAAGGATTGAATAGCACAAAAAGAGCTATACTTTGCAAGGCTTATCAACCACGACAAGAATTATATCTTTTCTTGTGATGAGGGAAGCTCTTCATATAAAGTCCATTGATATATTAGTCCATATTGAGTCTAGGATGGATAGGGTTGTAGCTTTAGGGACTTGCCTTTGTCTCGCTTTCTTTATGTGATTGACATACATCACATTGTGCTACAAATTTAGGAATAATATTTTTCATCCCTATCTAATAAAATTTTTACTTTATTCTCTTATAAGTTCTAAGGAATTCTGAGTGCCTAGATGGTAGGTGTGGAATGCATCTTTTAAAGATTGAGTCTTTATGCAGTAGAATTTGGCACAAGCACAATGCATCCCTTATAGCGCATGTCTTTTGAGTCCAACAGGTAATAGCCACGGGCTTGGCTTCCTTCATTTTTTATAATCTTATTGGTCTCTAGATCATCTTATCATTCCCTCCTAATATCCTTAAGAAAGTCACTGGTTGGAAGTGAAATGACCAAAAATTTAACTTTATTCTAAAATAACAAAATCTGATTCAAAAATTCTCTTTCCCCTTTTATAAGTTATTTCATAATCATATCCAAGAAGCTTTATTTTCCCATTTTTTTTTTACTTCTCAGGGGAAGATATCTTTTTGCTCTAAAAAATATTTTTAGGCATTTATGAGTGGTCTTGATTTTGAAAAGATCTTAGATCAAACGCCTCTATTTTGGCCACCATATGTATAATTCATGACATCTCCTTATCGTAAATAGTCATCTTGAGATGGAAGGAGATAGCCTTACTAGTATAAGCAAGGGGGTGGCCATCTTCCATTAGTATAGCACTAATTGCGATTTTGGAGAGGCATAAAGCTTTAATAACAAAAGTCTTCTTTGAAGTTCGGAGTAGCTAGTATTATGGGCATTGTCGACATTGTGGTTTAAGTTAAATCGGAAGGCGTTGGTGGCTTTGTCCGACCATTGGAAAGTATCTTTTTTAGTAAGAAAAGTAAGGGGTGTACTAATCTTTCTATAGTTTTTCATGAACTTCGACATGATTTTGTTAAACCCAAGAAAGGCGTAGCGATTTTATGTTTCTCTAAATTTAGCCAATTCTGCATTGCTTCAATTTTTTGGAGGGGTCCACTACCACACCTTCCTCTAATATGATATGCCTAAAGATATTCCACCTTCTGTTGAAAGAAAGTTGCATTTAATTTTTTGACAAAAAGAACATGTTCTACAAAATCGTCCAAAACAAATGTAAATGTTGAAAATGATTTTCAAGAAAGTTATAAATAAGGATATCATCAAAAAACTAACACAAACTTACGATGATAACTCTGGGAAAATATCATTCATAAGGCTCTAAAAGGTGGAGGGAGCATTGGTGAGACCAAAGGGCATTACCGTGAAATTAGAAGTGGGCCATTTGCAGCCGAAAAGCCGTATTTTCAAGGTATGTCTTCTTAGCACACTCATATTTTGATGATACCGGTCGAAAGGTCTAGCTTTGTGAAGACTCGTTCTCCTTTAATTCATCAAGCAGTTCATCTACTACTAGAATAGGGTACTGTCCTTGATGGTTATGCCATTGAGAACTTGATAATCAATGTACATTCACCATGTTCCATCCTTCTACGATGACTTACTAATGAAAGTAGGGGGGGTTGCAACTTGGTTGAATAACTCCTATTAAAGCATCTCTTCTACAATCCTTTCTATTTTATCCTTCTAGAGATGTGGATACCAATATGGCCAAGTGTTTCTTGGGGTTTGCTTGGGAAAGAATGGAGTATACAATGATCATCTTGCTGGGTAAAGAGGTAGGCTACGGTTAGATCAAATATATCGAAAATTCAGCAAGCAAAGGGAAGTAGGTTTGGGTCTTCAAATTTGGCTGCTCTCCCTTAGATTGCTGCTCAGTTGTACTAAAAAAGCCACTACATGCTTTGTGCAAAACTTTCTCCATTCATTGTGCAAATAAGCCATTCAGTTGCCCCCATGTTTCCTCATTAGTATCACTTGTTTCCCCTGAAAAAATTTCATAATTGGTTTCAAAATTCGAAATATCACCCAATATTGTCCAGTTATTGACCGATGCATGGCCTCATAATCATCAAGAGGAGGAGGAAGAAATCTACAATTATCTCTTGGTCTTGTAGCAATAGTTTCACCATGAAAGCACCTATAATCACATTTCAAAAATTCATCCGTCACACCTTAACATCAAAACTGCTTCAATTCTTGATAGGTAAGGCCATCTAGATAGTGTAACCTTACTATTCATAAAATTATTATAGTGCTCCGGTGTCAATAAGAACGGTGATTGATTGTTGCTTCAGAAGTCTCCACTTTATTGTTTGTGGGTTCGCATAACAAGCAAAGGCATGCATCTAATATCAACCAACTAATGTTCTTCATCATGACCTCTTCTCATGCTCTAGACCTCCTCCTCCATGTCTTCAAGAGGTTCAATCAGTAGGAGGCAGCCCTTTTGCAGGGATGGATCGCAGGTTCCACGGCTACGTCTGATGCCAAGAAAAGACCCTTTGTTGATGACCCACAGTTCTTCTCTTGTCAATTTTTTGATAGCGAAGGATGGTGGGAAGCGAAAAGAGTTTTATATGCCATGGTCCTAAGAGAGGTTCTCATCATCTGAGCATCTTGGTTGAGTGGTTCTTCTTGTATTTGGTGAGAAAAGAAATACGCCTGGCGAATCATGGGTCACCGAGGTTGTCATCTTAACCTCCCCTTTTATCTCTAGCTTTAGTCCTTCAATGAATGTTCTAACAATTGATGGTGGAGTCCAATCATGAGCAAAGGTAGGATGCTTCTCAAACTTGGTTTTGGTACTCTGGAATGGTAGAGTTTTGTGAATCTTTGTGAGTTGGCCGTCAATATTTTTCTTTTCTCCGAAGGGTCCGAAAGCGGTTCAACGGTCGTTCTTAAATTGATTTCCGTTGGTGTCCCCCATGATTGTATTCAGCCAATTGTAACATTAAATAGCATCTCTCCTTCAAGATGGATGATAGTAATTTCCACCATAGCATCATCCCGGCGTTTGGTAGTAGCGAAAAGTAACGTTCGATGTGAAATCCACCAGCTAGGTCCCTCCTTCTTCCCCCCATCACGGAAGTCCACCCTCATCATAGTTGAAGCATATTCAAGGAGCTATCCCTTCTTCTTTGAAGGACTCTCAAAAAACTCTCTCACTAAAAAATTTGGTTGGACTCAATGGTTTGTCCAATTCTAATTCTCGCAAACAAAAGCATAATTTGTCCTCCAAGCATGATTCAAGCTACGATTCCTCCAAGATTCAATGTTTCCAAATTTGGCATCAATTAGATCTTCAGAAGCCATAGCTTTATGCTTTTTTAGTCAGAGATGTCCTTGTCTTTTTTTTACTTGATGGGTTAATGGCGCAGAGTGGTGGGCGTTGGACAATAGATAGTTGATAGAAGGGTGGGTACTAATGGTTTACTATTTTGGGGGTACGATTTTTTTTTGCTTAGGGTTATGAAAATATGTTAGTAAATGGATAGCATCTTAAGGCTAGAGGGATACCCTAAAGACATTGGTTGGTGGTAGTAAGGTGTGCTAGTCATATGTGTTCTGCAAAGCCAATCACATGGTATGATGGCGCGTGACTTGATATGATCTTTTCTTTTGCTTATTATTGGGTATTTTATCACTTTATCTTACATGTTGCATATATTGTGATATCCTTGGATCTATGCAATAGGAATGGGATAAGTAAGAAGATCACGATAATGAGGCGATTCACCTTTAAACCACAGGACCCTAAATAATCTAGTCATATATTTGCCGTGAGGGACATCCGGGAATAACCAGGATAGATTGATGTCTTTGTATACTCATCCATATGATAGAGTGGCTGGTCTCATAGCTACTCATGTGGGGACACTAAGGGTGCCGGTAAGTACTCATTGGGAATGAGTTCACTAATTGATCCACTTACGGAATGTTGGATGGTTATTGATATCCCATTCGACCGACTGATTCCGTAGTCTCGATAGTGTATCTCGGTCCCTTGAACTTAAGACACCAGGATAATTCTGATAAGACTCGATACCAAATGATAGACCCTTAGGGTTTTATCATGGAAAAATAAGCGGATGGAAAAGAAATGGAAGAAAAGGGGATAATGATCGCCGAGGGGATCGGCCTCCTTGATTGCCGAGGAGGATCGGCCTTCTTTGATCGCCGAGGGGGATCGACCTCCTTGGTTTAGTCTAAAAACTAAATAATTCTTCTTACATTTCTTATTATTTGAAAAAAATAGTTACATCCCTTTTATTCGGCATAGAGTCCCCGGGACTTGGACTTCTTAATGCTTGAACTCCATGTCAACTCCTAATCAAATCAATAACCGACTCTCTACTAGATAACTCCATAATATTATCAAAGCATTATCTAAAGTTTAGAAAGTAAAAGATTAAAACAATTACGCCCTCATCAAATCCCGGTGTTGTCTTAAGGTCGGCGACATCAAATTACATTTCATGTCGTGGTGGCACATTACAACTGACGATCAAGTAAGTATGACCTCAACTTAATAATTGTGAGCAATATGTGACCTTTTAGTGTAGTAGTCTTTAAAGTCTTTTGGAGAACCCTCTTCATCAATGGCTAGTGCTTGTGGCCTTACTTCTTTATCTTCCATTTAGGATCACCATTTGAAGTCTTCTAAGGGTAGCAAAAGAAATCCCGCGATTTTTTTAGCTCTATATAAATAATTTTTTATCTTTGAACATTTTCTTCGTTACAAGTCAAAGGCCATCCATCGATGATCTTTTACTTTGAATTTGTCACAGTCTTCAATATGATAGGCTAATCGGTCAACAACCTTTACTATCCATGAAATTGTTAGTGCTACCGGTATCCAATGGGGGACTATAATAGGTTGATGTTCTAAAATTTCTTTAGCTTTCATAGTTTTGTTGGGTTAGAATAGTTAACTAATGCATG
Source organism: Musa schizocarpa (assembly GCA_900464855.2). NCBI lineage: Eukaryota > Viridiplantae > Streptophyta > Magnoliopsida > Zingiberales > Musaceae > Musa > Musa schizocarpa. The sequence goes on from UBIG03000059.1 coordinate 45,810, forward strand.
CACTATATATATGTAATAGGTTTAACATCTTTATCAAAAATTCATACCTTCATTATGAAGTCAACTTTGTCAACTTCTAGTTCCTCTCTAATTGGTTTCAATCACAGAGGTTGCTTTTATTTACATTGGTGCTCCTTACTGGGTGACTCATTGATCATTTGTTTGTAGTGACTTTTTTATCGATGATTTTTTTGGTTGATTTTTTTTCCTCATGTAGGCGTGCAAATGAAATTGCAACCATCATAGTCTTGAGGGCTATCGAACCTTAACTTTATATCTAATAAAGGATTAAGCCCTTCAATAAAGGTATCCACTAGCTGTCATTAGAGACCAATTTGTGGCTTGATTTAATGGGTTAGAATCGTCTTGATATTCTAACACTATAGAAGAATAACTAATTTTAGTGAGCTATCCATCTTGTTGAAACTTACTAAAGTTCTCGTGAGGCTTCTTTTGAATTCACTAAAGGGTCTCTACGATTTGATTTTCAATTATGATTTCAAATGCTTTAATTTGGGCCTTAACGAGTTGTCGGTAGCCATTCCCCATTTTAAATCGCTGCGTGCGATATTACTATAGGTCTTAGGGGCTGGATGGTGGCACGTCGATGTTGGAAGGCAACGTTCATGGGAAGAAAGGTAGTAGCATCATGGGGAGAAGGTAGCGATATTGGTGGGAAATAGAGTGATCGGTCATGGGCGGCTCCGGCAATTAACCCAGTTGAGTTTTGTGGTGGCGTACAGACACTTGCGGTGGTTGTGGAAGACTCTTTTTTTTTTTTTTTTTTTTTGGGTGATGGTGGCTACGATAAAGTGAAAGCAAAGTTATAACAAAAATGCCCAGGATTGCCAACTCGATACCAAATGATAAAGCTCACGATACCAAATGATAAGACCCATAGGTTTTATCGTGTAGAAAAGCGAAAAGAAGTGGAGGAGAAGTAGAAGAAATGGAAGAAAGCGGGATAATGATAAGCTTGAGGGGATTTGGCCTCCTTTGATCGCTTTGAGGGGATCGGCTCTTAGTTGCTTAGCCAAAGACTAAATAATTCTTCATTCCTTTCTCATTGTTTGAAAGAAATGGTTACATCCTTTGTTTTATAGGTCCCATGAGTCCCCTAGGACTTGGACTCTTATTAACCCTACTTCAACTATTGACTCTAACCAAATCAATGTGACTCCTACTAGATAACTCCATAGCATTATCCAAAGCATTATCCAAAGCTTAGAAAGTAAAAGATTCATAACGATATCTTGTAGGAGTACTCACTCTTTGATCTGGGACTTATAGGTTTGGAAAGTTCTAGATCTAGTATAACCAATTATTGGGGTGGTAGCCAACCTTACGAGGCTATTGAGTATCAATAAGGATCATGCTCTCGGTATCATGAGAAAAAAAATATCTCATATATTCTTGCTCGAATAAATCCTTGGCCAAGGTTATTGGGATTGAGAAGAAAGAGTTCTCCGGGAGAATCGACAAAGAATAAGACTAGAAAGAAGATAGGTATGGGGTCTGACCATCATGCGAGTATCTGGGTCTGGGATATTAGTTGGATAGGGACTATAGATGCATGGTGGCGAGGATAGATAGGTCCAAAGGATTGGATTCCATATCATATGGGGAAGGGGCTGGCGTGAGTGGCATAAGACATCCATGATGCGATGAGTTGGTGAATTATTATAGAATAATAATTCATTAAGTCAAAAGGGAGTTCGACAAGTATGACTCACGGCTACTTGATTTTAGGCCTAGAGGGTCACACATATGGTAGGTGTTACGACAGTGAGGTTGGATATGAGATATCTGCCCGGAGCCCCTATCTTATTTGATATCCATTAAGCCCATGAATTATTGGATTCTAAGATGAGATTCAATAATTACTAATAAGAGATTATTGGGTAGAGACCCACTAATCAAGAGGCTTGGGTAATTGGATGGAGATCCGATACCCAACAAGAGCAAGATCCATTAGGGTTTACAAGGGGACTCTATAAATAGGGGGAACCAAAAGCTCTATAGGTGGGGGTTCTTTTGGTAGCCACCATACATTCTCCTCTCTAGAGAGGAGATCATCGTAGTCCTTCCAGGTGTGGATACTACTAGAGAGGAGGATGCTTGACCTCTTTTCATCCTTCCTACATATCAGTAGGGATTAGGGGATATATGATCTCCCTATGTATTTTCTTTTACACATTGGTTTTCGTGTGATTTATTTTTTGATGCACCAATCTTGGCGCGATAATGGAACATTTCTACAAAAAATATTGTGGTTTTAGTTTTTGTTCTTCCACTAAGCATGAGATGTTGCCCCTGAAGGATTTCCCAGCGGTGATATTCGGGCTAGGGTTGTTTGTCGAAGATCGGATCTTAAGCGCATGTGTTGTGATTTAGAATAGTTTTTATCGTCAAAATTATTGGCATAAAAGGTGAGGAAAGTGCAGCAAGTGTTCTTTTGCCTTTTCTTTGCGGCGGCTCGTAAGGTATTTGTAAACCTTCTTATGTAAATTTGCCATTATAAACGATAGCGGCGATAGGTGGTACGATGCGATGCACTGCGACCTGCCCAAAACATGGGTAGAGAGCACCCGGTGATGATCGTCGTTGCCCTCTGGCGAGGCCTTGGCGCTCCAATGATCCTGAAGCGGTGAGCCCCCCGAGGCGGCATCAATGGCGATGCCCTTCTAGAGGCGGGGTAGCGGCTCTCTGAACGCTGACCCCGTGGGTGGGGCCTACCAGCGGCCACTCAGCAGCGGTAAGCGCGGCGTGCCGTTATGAGCCTAATCCTACTTGCTTGTGGCGACATCATCGGTGGTGGTATGGCCTAGCCCATAACATAGTAGAGGAGGAAGGGTTTTAGGGTTTTTTTGGGCAAAGGATATTTTTTTTTCGTTCAGAATTTTAAAATTTTTAGTTTCTATCCTTTTTGGCCAAATGATCAAAATACCCTTAAATAATTCAAAAAATTCTCTGAATATCCTTGTTTTCAAAAAATATATATGTTAATTAAATAGTTTAATTAATTATTATTATTTTATCTAGTAGTCCTATAAAGAACATATACATGTGGTATGATGTGGATGAATGATCATGGACCTTGTGATGTGATGTGTGTACATGTGATTATGTGGGGGGCTTGTGAGTCTCTATTTTTCTCATTTATTGTGAGCCTACGTGCTTATAATTATATTGTAATTACATATGAGGAAGCAGTGGGGCAGGACTCATGAGGCAAATTGAGGATGATCGACGGTGCATTATGGAGATGCGTTGAGATCTTGACGTACCAGAAGCAAAGCAAAAAGGATGATCACAAGGCATGGAGATGGAAAACAACATAGATCTTGATATCTGAGTGATTGGGCCTTGGCACCGGAGTTTGATCACTTTGGGATGTGGTCCCATGATCATTTGGTGTGATTACTCATGTGATGTGTGATTGGTTATACACCTCTATATAGATATGTATATATATTTGCATCTGATGTGGGATACATATATTAAATATGCATATGTGTGACACATTTTTTGTTAGGAGACAAATAAAAAATCTCTCTATTAATAATATTAAATTGATAAACATGAGGCAATTAGATTGACCCATTGGCCTTCCATGTTATAGGTAGAATTCAATTCTAGTATGGGTTGAGTTGGCGAGTCTCTTGAGACTCACCTATATCACTTTTTTGCTATCTTATCTATGACATAGAGATGTCATGGTGACACGAGGACATGGTATGCTTGGTCGAGTCCCTTGAGTATATCATTGAATCGGACTCATCTTGTAACGATGGTGATGGCTTAACCGAACATCATGGTTGGTCGAGGTTTCCCGAGGCCATGGTGGTTGAAGGCCAAATAGGATGGGAATCACAAGGTTGTGATTGCAAGAGTTGCCTACCTTTATGGAGCTTAGCATTGATTTGGTCAAGTCCCTCGAGATCATGTTAAGATGTCGATTGGATCTCGATCCCCACTAGAGGTCCACCAAGGGTCTCTAATTCACATACGCAGAGGGTGTTGTGTGTCTCATGAAAAAAATTAGTAGGAGTACATTAAGATAAAGTCCTTATCTTAAGCGTTTTAATTTTTTTAAAGTCGCATGTTATTTATTTTCTACTACATCTTTAATTTTAGAAAATATCACTTTCAAATCCTTTACACGTGGCAGACTTGATGCAAGCCTCACTAGTCCAAATGCTCTGATTGGCTTCATATTTGAAATCGTTCTCACGATGGATAAAATCATGGTCGTCCTTATTATAGTGATCCCTGGCGACCGAAGGGGCAAAGTGAGGATGAGATGGCTCATTATGTAAGAAGTACATAGATGATTCGCTCTTGCTTAGTGTTATATGTTGGCCTCATGACTATTGATTCTGAGGCAACAAGAAAATATGGATCTATTCCATACTCTTGCATCTCCATAAAGCTGTTTGAGGAATAGGGAAGAACTCAGCGATATGAGATATCAAAGAGTCTTTTCCGTGCTAGGATATTGAGGGACACTAGTTTGAAAACCATGTCTTTAAGATGATTGAGTGGATGAAACTCATAGGTCCCAGAATGGTCACAAGGATAACTTTGTGTGGATCTTGTGCTTGATCCCTACTAGATTCCTTTTTTTCGATTCATAATAAATTTTATATGAACAAACTTGAGTGACCCCTCGAGCTCCTCGTGTATGTTGAAAGCGAAACACCACCAAGAAAGAAGCGGGTTCTCTATGTTGGGTGAGAACTCACTAGAAAAAAGGAAAATGAAGTCCCTTAAAATGGTAAGGGCAAAAATGGATAAGGCAAAGTTTACCAAGAAAGACTAAAAAAGACAAAGGCCAGTGTTTCCACTGGCAAAAGATGGGCACTGGAAGAGGAATTGCAAGAAGTACCTTGCAAGAGGGCAAAAAAAACTTAGAAGCAGGGGTGCATTCATGATGGGTTTCTGTTGTTTAGAATCTTATGATAACACATGGGTATTTGAATCTTTGGGGTACTTATCATATCTTTGTTCATTACAAGTTTTGGTAGGACCTAGGAGATTGAGCGACCGAGATGAACCTTAAAGATGGGCAATGGAGCAAAAAGTTGTTCGTTGGCTATTGGCAAGGTCTTACATCTACATGGTGGAGCTATTATTGCATTAGATGCATGCTATTATGTTTCTTCTATTATCAAAAATATTATTTCTCTTTCATGTTTGATAGTTAGTGGATATAAATTAGTTTTTAGAACAATGGTTGTTCAATAATCTTAGATGATGATATCATCATAGAGGAACAATGCATAATGGTTTCGTTTATGCTGAATATGACTCTACGTATCATGAGTGTAAGTGAGTCTAAGAGAAAGCGAAGAGGTGAACAATGCATATCTATGACATTGTAGGCTGAGTCACATTCATGAAGGAAAGGATTTAAAGAAGTTATTTGAAAAATGGATATTTAGATCATTTGACTATGAGTCATGTCGACTTGTAAGAACCTTACCTTCAAGAAAAGATGACCAACTCTCATTTAGTGGGGCGGAGAAACCCTTGAGTTCTTGGAACTCAACATAGTGATGTATGTGGTCCCATGTTGACTCATGCCATGAGTGATTTACTCTACTTCATTACTTTTCTTGATGATTTCTCAAATTGGGATATGTACTTGATGAAGTACAAGTCTAAAGAGCTTTTTTTGAAAATTCAATAATATAAGAATAAAATGAGAACTAGATACAAAAAAAGTAATAAAACCCTTCGATCGGATCAAGAAGGTAAGTACTTAAGTATAGAGTTCACCAGTTCCTCAAAGGACCATGGATTTTATCCCAATGGACACCTCTTTATACACCTCAGCTTAATGGTGTGTCTGAAAAGGAGGAATCACCTGCTTTATTAGATATGATCGTTCATATGATGTGTTTCACCGACCTACCCATCATTTGGGGATATGGTAGAGACCACAACTTGCATACGAATAGTTTCAACTAAGTGGGTGGTATACACTACATATGAGATATGGAATGGAAAAAGCCTAATCTTAAGGTTGTTAGATTTGGGCTGCCTACCAGCGTCAAAGTTACAACCATGACAAGTTAGAATCTAGGATGAGCAGTTGCAGTTAGTGCGATACCTCAAAGGAAACTTGTGGGTATTATTTCTATCTCCTAAAGACCAAAAAATCTTTGTAGCCAAGAAAGCAGTGTTCCTTGAGAAGGAGCATTACGTCTTTAGACTCTTGAGAATAACCATTATTTTTTGGATCTCAACTCTTTGGAAAGGATTTTAAATCTTGTTAATGAGATCAAAACTCATCAAAAGATTTTGATATACTTTCAAACTAATGATGACATCCATGAAGCGGTGTACATATGCGATGGTCTACTTGGTTTCATTGAGAAAAGCAAAATGCGTGCATCAAAATGTTAACTTTAGTCTTTTGACTCTACTTGTTCCTTCATGTGTGATTTCAAGTGTGTGCCAAACTCTTGAATCTTTGTTTCCTGCGGTAGAAATCCAATTAAACTTGTTTTATCTAAAAGCATAAATCGAAGACTTCATAGCCTTTGCATTTAATTAAAGATTTTCTCTCTGGTCCGGAGCCATTGATTTACGATGGGTTTAGAGGAAGTTAAAATATCATTTTCAATAGCGACTCCATAATCCGATTTAAGAAAATCAAAACTCTCATTCAGTTTTTCCGATATGTGTAATCCGTCCGGGTTAAAGAAGCGAGAGGGATGAACAATCAAAAAATCATCTTGAAAAGCGTTAAGGCGCTTATTTCTGCGTAGGTGTAAATCAAATGAAATAACGAAATCTAATACCAATTGTTGGGATGCAGTGCTTAGAGGGGGGGGTGAATGCTACCGGTGGATAAGATGACTAATTCGATAATTTAAAACAAATTTGAAAACTTCATACAATTCAAAGTATATTTTGATTAAAAGCATTTGATTGCATTTAACTTGAACACATCGTGAGATGATGAAGTGGAAGTGAAGCAAATAAAGTAAAGGCTTGTAGTAATGTAAATAGTATCTGGGCCGTCCAGAAAAGCAAACCCAATTTTATAGTGGTTGATCATACGACCTCGTCCACTACGAATCTCTTCTCTTGAAGCGTCGGCACCGACTAGGTATCCTACTTCCAGCGGGCAAAGATTGACTCCGCACACAACACTCTCGCTTTTGATAACAGGATAGGTAACCATACAAACCTCTCACCTCTCTTGGACTAGATCACTTAAAGCAGAGGAAGATTTTGACACTATTCTGATAAGTTTTCCTTTTCTTTCTCCAGGATTTTGTGTATATTTAAACCACCGGATAAAAGGGATATTTATAGGCCTCGAGGTGATTCAAATTTGAGGCCCAAATTTGGAATCATCTGACCACAGGTATGGTAGTACCACCATGCGTTGGTACCATAGCTTGTAGAACCTCAACAGAGGTTCTAGTGGTGCTACCGACTTGGAGGCGGTACCTGCTGCCGGCTTTAACTGGCAGGCGATTAAAGTAGGCTTGGTAGTATCACCACCTCTGACTTGGGAAAAAGAAGTATCTTTTGTTTCACTTTTTCCATTTCATGAAGCCAGTTCTACCACAGTTTGGCGATGTAGCCTATAACATTTGAGCCATTGAATGAGCCTCTAATGGCTTAATCAGTCCCAATTTAGGCCCAGTGGCCCCAAATTGAGTTCATTGATAGCTACCTAAACCAACTCAATTTGACTCATCTAACTGATCTAGTTATTGTTATAATACAGAATGGTAATTGGTAGCCGACACATCATTGGTCCATCGGTAACCCGTCCAGCGCCCGACACATCATCCTCTCTTGCGGTTTATTTGCCAATCGATGGATTGACCTCTATGAAGCCACGATCTCATATGCAATAAACTCCTCTTGGCACGATGCCCGATTTTCTTTATCCGAGCATACGCGATCTCGACGAGACCTCGACTTCGACATCTAATCTCGATGTGATTTCGCTTGATGCAATCTTGATTCATCCTAGTCAATTGTTTTAATTACGTGAGTAGACTTGCGTATCACCAATCAGTTAATGATAAATCACTCTCAATTAGTTTCATCATCAAAATTTGAATTCAACAATACTGAAGCCCTTTATGTAGTCTAAAACGTTATAGGGGATCTAATTCATTGGACCTATTTATACCGATTACCGTGCTTATCTATTGCCCTCGGTATCTAACTATCTCGAGATGCGTTATATTAGGCATGGTAATAGGGGCACCATCTGATCTTGTCCAAGTCTGCGCTCTAATGGGTTCTGCGGGAGAATAATCTCTTAATCAGAATGACCTAGCAGTTTTGCTGGCAGTACATAGTGAGATATTCTTCTGAATCTTAAGAGTGGATGATCCTACATTAATACTCAATTGCTTCATAAGGTTGGTATTATTCCAAGAGCGGAATTTTTTTGATTTAAAACTTTCTAAAATACGTAAGTGGAGTATTAAAGAATAGATGCTCGCCCCAGGTATCTCTAGGTGTGTCTTAAGTCTAAGGACTAGACAACTTATTTGGGGTATGGAATTATTGATAGTCCGTGGTTCTTTAATCAAGAGTTCGTGAAACAAGTAGATAGATTGGACTTTATTCTCATGATAATTATTTGTACCTCTAGTGTCCCCCGCCTGGCGATTGAACAAGAAATTTATTTTCCATCAAATGGATGAATATATAGACATAATCTGTTGAACTTATTTGATAAAACATCATCAAAATGCACTATTCACTATGGGGTTGATTTTTTTAAAATATGTGTTAAGGTTCATGGGTCTCCGGATCGTGATGATACACACACAAACTATTTGCTACCTGTTAATTTGTATCATCCTTGTGTATAAACTCATATTATGTCTTTACTTTGTGGTAATTTGATGCCTAATATTATTTTTATATATTCCCTTTATCCTTCACTCATATTTGTGGATGCATTCACCTAAAACTAAATTATATTTTCAAAATGTAGTATATAAGTCCTCCATCAAGTTTAAGCCCAAAATGACATTAGAACATCTACTTATCATGGCGTACCATGTCATCATAAACTATTAATATAATCCTTTACATATAATTTAAGTTTAAAAAGGATTAAAATCTATCTTAATTGGGAAAGAGGAAGTGGGTGGAAGGAAGAGTGAAGGAGAACTCAGGAGAGATAGAGATAGGAGTTTGAGGGGAAAATGAGGAAGAGTTAGATCACCTTGTCTTGGGCATGATGGGTCAGGATATGTGAGAGGAATGTTTAGGATAAACAAGGAATAATGATACCCAAGAAGAGAGGGACTATGAGACCACTACAAGCATATGTGGACTTGTAATAGATACACATCTACATAAGGTATAATCAAAAAAAGCTCTTGAGCTTGTTGTGCCAGTGTTGGAGAGCTATGTGCATACAATGCCTTGCTAAACCAATTAGCTTAGTACTAATTACTTGGTGGTGCGGCTTCCACAATGATGTCTCCTCCTTATTAATGGTGGTCTTAGTTTTTTTAAACTTAAATTACATATATCATTATATTAATAGTTTATTATGAGTCAATAAATCAAAAAAAGCGGTGACTCTAACACATCGTTGATTGAGACTTAATAAGAGAGGCATCACTATATCTTTAAAAATATAATGGTTATCTTAGACATGAATAAATCGCCAAGGGCTTAAGTGATCCATGGCTAAAACAAACGAGGGGGGTTAAAATGGATCTTAACCCTTTTTAAATTTAAATTATATATATCATTATATTAATAGTTTATTATAAGTCCAATATGCTCGTGCTTGAGACTCTAATCAAGTATCCTAAACTTGACAAGAATGACTTATACGCCAGTTTTTTAAAAATAAAGGTTATTTTAGACATGAGTAAACTATAATAACTTAAATGGTCCATTACCAAAACCATGGGCTAAAATAGACCTTTAACCCTAGAATAAGGGTTGTATTTTTATGTTTGATAGTATCCCTAATTGAGTTTAACTTGTCGATGTGTTTTTTGATTTTGGAGGTTCAAACAATGAATAAATTGATATATATATTGAATCAATAACTTTAAGTATATGGTTGAAAAAAATAATTTTGGATAGGTTGATAATTAGATAAAATATAGGAATATCTAATGTGTAGACTAGTTTCAAGTGATGATGGTATCGACATTGTCGATTTTTTTATTGATTATATATTTTTGTGTATTTTTTTTTATATTTTTCTTTATTAAATAGATTATATATCACCTACATTACTATCTTTATTGTTGATTTGGATTTGTTAACAAACTACAACTAAGTGATAATTATTCATTCTTTATCACCAATAAGATTCTAACTATTGGCTTCCGGATAAAGAAGTCAAAGTTAGTCAGGATAAAAAGTTGAAGTTATAACATTGGCCTAAGATGATTAGATATTCGTGTATTCTAATATTGTAGGTATAGCTATGCAAGCATGTAATTATTCATAGCAGTAAATATGGTCACTAATAAAAATTATTATTAAATATTATAATTGTTAATATTTTTTATAAATATAGCTATGGGATATATCAATATATTTTCATCTCTTATCCTGTTCTCATATTACTCGTAAAAAATAGGGTCAGTAAGTAACAATTGAAATGTTAATCGACTTAAGGATTAAGTATTGGGGAAATCCTTGAAGCACGACATCTCATCACATAGCACGGAAGAAAAGCAAATACCCAAATTTTCCCTGAAAAGGTTCATTAAGTCAGCATGCAAATCGGTCGATTAGAAAAAAATTAAGTGAAAAAAACTGCATGTGCAAAAAGAAACTACCTAGGGAGATCGCATGTATATGTAATCCTGAGATGCATGGGAGAGGGATGAAGAGGTCAAGCATCTTCCTCTCTAGCAGTATCCACATGGCGAGGGGCTGATGGTACACTTCTCTGGAGAAAAGAATAAAGGTGGCTGAAGAACTCTCAGCCTGTAAACTTTTTGGTTCTCTCCTGGCCTTAGAGGCCTTGTCCAAGCCCCTAATGGATCTTGCCCTATTAGGTATTGGATCTGGATCTCCATCACCCCAAACCTCTTGAATGAGTGGGTCCTGCACCTTGGATAATACCTTAATAGCATAATTATTAGTTGGATCTCATCCAGGGATCCAATAATTTGGGAAACTTATTGGATATCCATAGAAGATAGGAGTTTAGCGGATATCTCATCCTAGAACCTCTACCGTTGCAACACCTACCATGTGTGTATGGCTCTTTGGGCCCAATATCCTGCCGGTGAGTCATGCTTATGAACTCTTTGACTTGGTAGTATTATCTACATAATAATTCACCCACTCAATCGGCTAGGATGTACTGACCTGCATGAGCAGGGGCGATACGAGAATCCAATCCTTTGGACCAATCTATCCTCGATTATGTTATCTATAGTCCCTCTTTTCATCAATATCCTAGAACCCTTCTGCATAGTGTATTGAAGACTTGTCTGGTCTCTGGGTCTTGCTTTTGTGGGATTCCCCGAGAACTCTTTCTCTCTCAATCCAGACATAATCTTGTGGATTTGTTGAGAACAGAATATATAGATATTCCTCTTATAATACCGAAGCGGATGATCCTTTATTAATACTCAGCTAGCCCTCATAAAGGTTAGCTACCACTCCCCATGTCATTTGTACTAGATTTGAAACTTTTCTAAACCTATAAGTCCGGCATCTCGAGTGAGTACTCACTCTGGAGACATCTTGGTGTTTTTCCAGAAGTCTAAGAGATCCGGATACACTCTCGGGAGGACGGGAATGTTTCGATGTGCCGTATTAATAACCACTAGCATTCCATGGCGGATCAATGGTGTTTCATTTGAGCTTTTGTATTGTACCCTTAGTGTCCCTCCCTTTATGAGACCGGTTACCTCCATCATATGGGCGAATTTCGGGTACACTAATCTATCGTTTATAAAATGCCCCTCCAGATGCTATGACCCGAGGATAATTTAGGGTCTATGTTTGAAAAGGTGAATGATCATTATCGTGATTCTCCTCGATCTCGATTCCATTACACGGATCAGGATATCACAATATACATCTAGATAATGAGATAATGCCAATAATCATAAAGCAAAAAGATTTGGCCGCGGCATGTACAAGTCCAATCACTCATGTGATTAGCTTGTGGGCACCCTATAACTAGCAATCTCCCATTTAGCCTAAAAGACAATCACCAATATGTTTGATCCCCATGGACCTCTATGATGCTAAAAAGAAAAACAATTTGAGTTAAAAGACTTTGTTAGTGGATCTACAATGTTATCTTGGGATGGAACTCTTTTTTTAGACTCGATGATCTCTAATAGCTAGAACCTCCTCAAAAAATATGAGACTTAGGGTTCCCTTGTTAAGTAATAACCAGTATTTATTATAATTAAAGGGAATTCCCTGGAATTGCCAGGATGACTCTAGATTTGTGACGAACTTCTTCATCCAAGACTCCCTCCTTTGTTGCTTCTCTTTGATACCAATGTATTCCGCCTCGTGGTCAGTCATTGATAGTGTCTTGCTTAGAATTTTCTTCTAGCTTACTACTCCTCCATTCAAGGTGAGCATATAATCTAAATTAGATTTGCTATCAACCGATGCTCCGGACTTCGGCTCAGTCTATACAATATCAACCTACAGGCTACTACCTCCCATATAAAGTAAAAGATCCCTTGGTCTTCTCAAGTACTTAAGGATACATTTTACTACTTTCGTATCTCCCAAGCTTGGATCTACGATATCTACTTATGACACTCAAAGCTTTTCTTCAGGACACGGTGCATGGTATACATATTGAGTGAATCCTATGGGTTGAGGCATATGATATTATATCCATGTGCCCTTTCTTTAGGAGTCTTTGAGGACATACTCTTAGAAAAGTGATATTCCATGTCTCATTGGTATGAGACCTCTCTTGGAATTTTTTTCATGCCAAACCTTTTTTGACAAGTGTTTTTATGTACTGAATTGGATAAGCAAACATTCTCTTGGATCTATCTCTATGAATCCGTTCCTAATATCTTGGATGTTTCCCCTAAGTCCTTCATAGAAGTGCCTAGATAACCAAGTGCTTTTACTATGGAGGTATTCCATCGTTCCAATGATTGGATATTCATCCGTATATACCAAAAAAGGTGATGGTGCTTCACTTTCCTATAAACACAAGGCTCATCTTATTTCTTACTTGAAGTCATAAGATCGATGTACTCATCCAAATCTTACATTTCAACTTGAGGGCTTTGCTTTGGTCATAAATGGACCCTAGCGACTGCACACCTTATCACGGGTTATCCACTGGACGACCCCCTCGGTATCATACACCTCCTCCTGGGTTTGCCATTAAGAATATAATTTGTCCATCGCTGGAATCTCATAATCATGGTGTCTTTGCAATAGCCCAATAGAATTGAATGGATTTTTATACGGTGGTGAAAAGTTTTGTCATAGTCAACACCTTACCCCTTTGGCGATACCCGCAGCCACTAGCCTTACTTTTGCTCTTTACCTTTCAATCTACTCAATCTTCTTTTTTGAGAAGGTCCACCTTGTAGCCAATGGGTACCAATACCCTAGGGATTGCAACAATTGGGTTCTAAACCTTGTTGGACTATATGGAATCTGTTCTGAATTCATGGCTTATTGCTATTTCACAGGAGTGCTTAGCATAATAGCCTCCTCGTGGTCAGGATCAATATCCTCAATATCATCTCTCGATATGTCCCCATATCACAAGAAGGAATAAGATACTCTCACCCCGGACCTAAAGTGAAAGTTGGAACTTGTATGCTAAAGTGTCTAATCAAATAGACAGTTTGTGGAATGGTACTTGAGCTGGGTTCTTCAACCTAGCTCAACTCTATCTGCCCATTGTCTCCACCAAGAATGTGTTCCTTCTTAAGGAACATTTATCTTAACTACAAAAGACCTTTTTTTTGATTCTTGAGGGTGATAGAAGCCATACCCATAGTTTTTTTCTTTGGGTATGTGTCTTACAATTACATCACGGTCCCTAACTTGTCAAGGTTGTGTGGCTTAACATGGCGAAAGGGCAACCCCAAATCTTAACAACCTTAAGATGGGTTTCTTCCCATTTCATATCTTATAACAAGTAGACATCCCAGCGACTTAGGATTTGAAGTGCATTTGGAAAGGTAAGTTACTTGGATTCTCGGGGCATATCCCGAGAATAAAGATTGGTAGGTGTTGAAGATACGTCATGGAGCACCATGTCTGGTAGGTGTCTGATTCCTCTTTTATGATATACATGTAGTGGTGTATAAGGAGATGTCTATTGGGATAAAATCATGGTCTTTTAAACAATTAGGTGAACTCTCTCAAGTACTCACCTGTGATAATCCGAAGGGTTTTAATACTCTTTCCTCACGGTTTTCACTTCATTCTTATGTTTCCTTGAATTTCTTAAAGACTAGAGACTTGTACTTCATCAAGTATACATGTCTTCCGTATCTTGAAATCATCGATCAATAATGAAGTAGGAAGTAACACCTATGGCATGAGTCGACATTGTTGAATCTGGATTTTGATGATAAAACTAATTGGATTGTGATTTTTTTGTTTAAGCGTGTTTTGAGTTGTCTCTACTATCTCGTCGGGATTGAATAGTTGGCAGCTGGAGAATTGACATAACCCGGAGGGTGATCTACGGAATGTGGATGTTCAAAGGAGGATTCATTCGACAATCGAAGGCTTCGTCATTAATCAGGCGTGGAATCGAATGGATTTAAAGGTAATGGACCTAAGAGGATCGATTAAATAACAGACCACAAAGAAATGTCTTTTAGCGAACAGTGCCGATGTAATGATGTCAATTCGAATATTGTAATGCGTCTGAATAAAGTAGAGTGTTTGTTTATTTGTGTGCGGGATTAACTAGTCAATGTAGGCGATAAGTAGAAACAAAATCTTGGAGACAGTGCGATGGATCATTGGGAGTTTGAGTTGATGGAGTCAAGATTCATTAGGAAGCGATTCTTTGGAACAGAAGCAGAAACAGTAGGGTTTTAGGAGAAAGTTTTTAGGAAGTTCATCGAGGTTCATCGAAAGTTAATTGGAGCAAGAAAGATGGATCTTGACAAAAGAAGCTTGATGGAACTTCGCAAGATCATCATAGAAGCTAAGACTTCGGGGGTCCGAAATGATTTCAGGGTTAGTCGGAGACCATAGGACCGTGGCGGCTTACCGAAAGAAGTCTTGTCTTATGGACTTTGAAATAGCTTAAAAAATATCTTTAAATTTATAGTTAGTACATAATTTGGTTTAGGATTAGGTGTTAATCCTATAATTAATTGAAACCATACTCCGGACCCAAGTTTGGGCCAGGTTTAGGTCAAGTTTTCGACCGAAACCATTGTCTTTGAAAAAAAGCTATTTTGGGCGGTGGCACCGCAAAGAGCCAAGACCTGGGCGGGTGGGAACCACCAGTGGTGAATAACACCGCCATTTTGCTATGTGATCTGCCGGTGATGGCCCGGTGAGAACCGACATACTCATGATAACACCATGGAACACCGAGGAAACTTTAAAAAAATTCAAATTTGGAGCCCAGAATTTAAATCACTGAGGCCTCAAATACCCCTCACATTCTTGGATGAAGGGTGTCTAGAACTGTGAAAAAAAGAAGGGAAACTCTCTCTTGAAAGTGTGTCCAAATCTTCCCCTCCCCAGGACCCAAGGTATTCTGGTCAAGAGGGTAGTGGGGATTATAAAGGGTTATCTCTAAAGCCCATCAAAAGGAGAAGTGCTATAAGGGGGTTCATCTCTGCCGTTGGAAGGAGGGATAGCTAGTGGAGAAATAGTGGCCTCAAGTGAAGAAGAGAATAGGGTGGGCGTGGAGGTGGGATGACGAACCACTATAAAAAATGGTTTTACATTTCGTTCTTGCTATTTACTTTGCTGCAAATCCTTTCCACTTTGCTGCCTTATTTACTCAACCATCTTATTACATTATGCTTTAAAGTTAAATGTAATCTTTAAGGGTTCAAGCAACGTTGCATTCATTAGGCATGAAGTTTCGAACTTGTTTTTGTCGTTGAAAATTTCTGGTTCTACTTACGGCGCACTAATTCACCCCCCCCCCCCTCTTAGTGCCTTCGATCCCCTAATAATGTCTCCTCGAACGTTCTTTCTCTTTTTGGTTCACCATGAAATGACTCTTTTGGCTTTCAGGGCTTTTGGTTTTCATCACGGGTTCTTTAATGGATCCGGACTACACTTATTGGAAAAACTCAAATGAGGTTTTCATACTTTCAATGGACTTAGATTTATGGAATATTGTGAAAATGGTTTCTTCCCTCTAAACAGCGAATGAATGGTCGGACTTAGAGAAAAATCTTTTCGGCATGAATGTGAAGGCTCTGAATGCCTTATTTTCGCGCTTTGAACAAAAATGGAGTTCAACGGTTCATTCTTTGGCCAAACAACCATTTTGGCGAACTCTTGAAATCATGCGAAGGAGCTGGGTAGAGTTAAAGACTCAAAAGTTAATATTTTGATGCACGATTTTGAGAGATTTTAAGATGGCACCAGGGTAGGCCCATCAATGACATGTTCTCCGTTTCCTGGATGTCATCCAATAGTCTAAAACTCTTGGTATTAAATGGTTTTGGGTTTTGAACCGTAAACAAGATTGTAAGATCTCTTCCAAAAGATGGGATCGTCATAACCGTATAAAGAAAAAAGATCATGCTAAAAAAAATAATTTTTATTGATGAACTTATTGGTTCTTTAAAGACCTAAGAAATGAGGTTTCTTGGAACATTTTGAATAATGATGAACACATGAACCACCTTCTAAGAAAGAAAGGATTTGGAACTTCAAATGGACATACCATGGTAGATGTCTCAGTCATACAGGACACAATATGACATTGAACACATAACTAAATTTTAATAGTTAATTAAAGAAAATTAAAAACATAAATGAACTTGAATGGATAATGATATAAGAAAGAAGAAGGCTTGCAAAGAAAGAATCAAGTAAATTGAGGCAATGGGCTTTTTTTTTCGACAATCAAAAAAACTCACCAAGTTCTTTTCTTACTTTGAAATTACATGATTCTATTTCATGACTGAATCTAAATAGTTGGTAGGATTTTTTTTTTTTTATTTTTTCCTTTCTAAAGCCTTTTTTTGAAAATTAAAAATATGAATGATGCATGATTTGTGATAATGCTTAGGATTAATCCATGCATGTGTATCTTGATGGAGCACTATTGCTTTTCGTTTCTAAACATGATGCTTGATGATTTTATGGCATTAGTTTTTTGAAATAAACATTGATTTGACTCTATGTTGTGGATTAATGTATTTTTTTGGTCCGGCCCTTTTCAGCGCTATCAAATTAAGATGACATTTTGAGATGATGAAATTTCATGTATACTTTTCTTTCCATATGGTTTTCAATCTTAAACATGATACATTCTATGTAAAAATTTCTTGAAATTGCTTTTGATGATAGATGTATGTATCTTGATTATAATTTGAAAACTTCCATCTTCGCTTAATGGTTTTAATCCTTTTTTGCCAAGTGAATTTTTATTGCGACATGTCTTCATGGAAAATTATAAAGACAAAACCCAAATTTTCAAAATGAAAAAATATGGCTTTGTGTTGCCTGCGTGCCTGTATTTGCACTTAATGGGTTTCATGCGAAAATACTTTTCAGATGGTATATAAAATAATGCATGATTTTTACCAAAGGATTTGGTATGAATATCATCTCTTTCTCTAACTAATATGAAAAGAATTAAAAGGATTCTGACGATGCACCTCTTTTGAATATGATGCAAGAGAGGTTTTTTATGCGAAAATTTGAACATTCTTATGAAAAAATCAAATCACTTAAATTGAAACTCATAAAGATGAGAAAATGCACTATCATGATATTTATTCATTTGATCTTGATGGGTTAATAACAAACTTGTATTTTGAATTTGTAATGATGGGTTCTATATAAATATTTGAACATACATTATGAAATTATCATTGAAATGAAAATATTAAAAGTTTGTTATTATGTAATGACTTTGTGATATCCTTATTTTTGATGACAAACTCATGTTTTGGTCTTTAATTTGTTAATCATCATTTTGAAACCTTAACACACTTGTTTTGGGCTCCGTGAAACATAAATATCATTAAATTGAATCTCATAATGTTTTATATTTTTATCTTGATGAATTTTATGATGAAGTTTGTCTTTTCAATGTTAAATATTGATATATTTCTATTTTAATTTGACATCAAAAACAAAGGCATGCTCATATGAAATAAATCATCTCAATTTTTTCCATGTATCTATAATCTCATCCATTTTTCAAATAAAGACAAGTGATAAATTCATTTATGATATTTTTTGTCTCTCCCTTGACTTATGAATGTCATTTTTGATGATCTGGTAATGACTTTATTCATGTTATGAATGTTAAAATAGATAATTTGATTAGGAGTGGGATATTGACAAAATGAGTTTTGAATTATTTTATGACTCACTCTCTTGACACTCACTCAAAATTATGACTTTGAAAGGTTGACTTGAGCTATTTTTGTAAATACTAGATTTTCCTCTTTCGAAACCTGAAGTCATTTCCAAAGTGGGAACAATTCAAGTTTATGTCATCTTTGAATCTCATAAACTATGTTAATGATTTTGATATTGAACTTGGATAGGACTTTAGCTATCAAATGTGATATTAATAACCATCTTGGAATTTCTTATGCATGAATCAAGTGAACTTTTTTCTAATATATCTTTTTTAAATAAATGTCCACGATGTTATTACCGGCCTGTTCATGTGAATAGAAATGACAAACTAGTTCTTTAGCTTATATGTCTTCTTGTTAACCTAAAAATAGATATTGAAAGTACATTTGTTTAAAATGAATCAATGAATCATGACTTGATCTCATCCGCGATATATTTTTTTACGCATCCATGATTCAAGATAGTCTGACTTTATCATAAATTGATATTTGCCATATAATCTTATACGATTCAAATTGATGCGGCGTGTTATGCTTAATCATTGAATTGATAATTTATTCTTTTATCATAACTAGCGATAGAAAAGGCCTCCATGTTAGAACTTGCTTAATCATGTTTTGATCATTTTTTGATGGTGCTTTTATATATCATGATTCTTGGTTATATGACATTTTATCTTGAATTAAGATTGATAAATATGAATTTTTTATTTTTTTAAGCCAAGAAAGTTATGAATCATGAATGATATCTTTTGGTTTGATCCTTGTTGAATTGATCGAAATTGATAAAACTTTATGACATGATTTCTTTGTATTGTTGTGTTATTTGCATCATGTGATGATTGAATGTTGGTAAATTTTTATTGATGCAAATTTATAATTGATATAAAAATGTGTTGTATATTTCCTTAAAATTTTTAGCCATTTTAGTCCTCCCTTCTTTTTTGACAATGGACAAAGGTCATTGAAAAAATTGCTACCTTATAAATTCATAAGAACTTAAGGATTGTTATCTCAAGTTTTAAAATATTGCTATTTTTTGATTTTTTTACTTGGAAGCAAATGTATCTCCTTCAAAACTCTGAAATGTTATACTCAAATCAAATTTCTTTTATGTTTGTATTTTTAATGAAAACTTCTCAATATATTTTTAAAGTGATTATATATAATTACTAGATTTTTAATCAAAAAGTTAATAACATGCTCACTGAAACTTAGTTACAATCCTACAACACTTGAAAAGGAAGTTAACTTCGTATTCTGCCAGAAGCATCTTGCTTATCATTAAGTTTGATTTGTTACATCTTTTTCTCTGTTAATAATTTTTTATCTCCCTTGGTCATGACTTAATAAGTTGAAAATTCATCTTGCTATATTTGGTCTCCTTATTTTGTCATGATCAAAGCTAATTGATTATGTTTTTTTTTGACAAAAACATTTTTTAAAGATTAATTCTACTATAAATCCTGAGTTAAAAAATTTTTCTAGCTAGAGCATTACAAAGGAAGCAAAGATCGGTACAACTATTAGATCTCAAAAGTGCAGGATGTGAAACTTTGGACATCATTGCCATCCTTGAAGAAAACTTGCTATGATTGAATGGTGTGATTAGATTTGTATTGTGAAGCTATCGTTTTGTTGTATGATGTATCCTCCCAGATTAATAACTAGTATGAGGATGAATATTTGTAAATCTTTGAAAGCTGGCTATGATGCAACTACTCCTTTTGTTAATGACATAGGGGGGACAATAGATTGATGACTTCATGCATTGATTGGCATATTTATATATTTACATGATCAGTTTGTTTATTCTCTTAAATGAATGTGTTAGGGATAGAGGCGACTAAGAGGGGTGAATTAGTGCAGCGGATAAAGCGATGGATTTTCAGATTTTAAAAAACAACTTTGAAAACTTTCATGCGAATAAATCACGACATTTCATTTGAAATTGATTTTTTGCATTTTAACTTTAAAGCATCGTAAAAGATAAAAAGGAAGTGGAGCAAGTAAATAAAGTGACAAATGAAGGTAGTAAAACAACAAATTTAAGCACTCAAAGAAAAATGTAAATGATGTATAATTGGTTGGTCAAAGTGACCTACATCCACTTCGAAAACCTTCTCCGTTGAGGGCTCCCTTCTTCCACTATCAAATCCTTTGAAGGGGAAGGATCAAATACCTCTCTTCTGACCTTTTACAAGTGGTTCACACTCTTACAATTTTTCTCGAAAGGAGAAGAATTGAACACTTAGCAAGAGTCTAGACTTTCTAGCTTTTTTTTGCTCAAACCAAATTTCTAACTCTCAAGGGTTCTATTTCAGTTGCGAAAGGGGGGGTGTTATAAACCTCAAGTGATTCAAATTTGGGCTCAAACTTGAAATCAAAAAATTTGAATCTTTTTTGATTGCTACCGGTCTTTGTCGGTCTTAGAGGACACCTAGCGGTTCACAGCCTAACGGTCGGTGCTACCGCCAGCCTCTGATAACGCCACCCGGTGCTTGGCTATGGTGCCACCGCTGATTACCATGACCGCGTAGTTTGGGTTGTCTTGTTTGAGGTCCACTTTAGCCTAAAATGGGCTAACTTGGTTTAAAGGATTAACACCTAATTCTAAACCAAATTAATCTATTAACTATGAATTTAAACATTCTAAGCTATTACAAAGTTAGATAGTCAGGTCTTTCTTCCCTGGACTTAGGCAAACTTCGGCCTTCAGCCGAACCCTGGAACCATTCCGTGGACTCGGGGCAAGCTCTGGGACTTCCCGATGATTTTGGCGAGTTCCACCGAGCTTCTTTTGGCAAGCTCGATCTTTCTTGGCAAACTCCGTGAACTTCGGTTAACTTCCGTGAACTTGAAAACCCTTGACAAAATTCCTACTCTAGTTCTCGATGGGTTCGACAACACTCTAGCAATCTTAGGATTTCCATTGAACTCGAACTCCCAATGATCCATCACACTTGTCTTGCGGCATTTTTGTTTCACCTTGCGTCTTTATCACTATGTTAGTTAATCTTGCACACAAGCAACAAACACTCTACTTGATCTGAGCGATTATTCACAATCGAATTGACATTCGGTTGCCAACCTTGCGTCATTGGTGGCGCTTACGTCCGATCGCGGCACATCATCTTTTCGGGGGTCGTTGCAATGGTGATTGACCTCACAATCAGAATATCCTTGGCGCCTTACACTCTTCTAGGCACCGATACCCGGCGTATGAAGCCCTTGGGTGTCGATGAACCTCTTACCGACGTCCAATATCTAACATGATCACCTGAGCTGTCTCAATTCCTCGATGTCAACTCTCTAATCGTCGATGGTAGACCTGCGTATTTCAAAGCGCGGTTAAACAATAAACACACTCAATTGGTTTCATCATTAAAATCGAGATTATACGAATGTTCCTTGGTTTGGATAATGACAGCATGTTCTATCAATGGTAACCATAACTAGGGGGTTTTGGTTAAACTCCTCATCAGTTATGCCATTGATCATCAATTGGATTATCTAAATCAGCAACATTGAATCACAATTTTATGAAAATAACAAAACTATTCATGCAAATATTTAAGTTATTACCTCGATTCAGCATGAAGTCATCAATCATTATCCCCTATGTGATCAGCAAAAGTTGGATCATCAACTAGTTTAAAAAAGATATGCAGATTTTGTATGGCACAGCTATATTGGGATATACACCATACAAGGTCATTTAAGCATGGCTTTGCAATACAACATCAATCATACAATTCAATCAAAGCACGTTTTGAATATGGGCAATGCCAAGCGATTTTTTAATTGCTTCTTGAGATGTGCAAGTTGCACTTTGTTTGCTTCCTTTACATGTTCTAGCTAAAAGTACTGCTTTTACCAGTGGGATAAATAACGTTGGAATATTTGAGGTTGATTTTTGTCAAAAATTCATTAGGAAATAATCAATGCGATCAGAGCAAAAGGAAACTTTACAGGGTTTTCATTTTCAGGAATATTGAAGTCATGAAGTTCATGGGGGTCAAAAAGAACATGGGAGAAAAAAAAAAAGCTGATAAAACAAGCTATCAATAATTGTAAACAACTAACACCGCTTGGGGTCCCGCGAGGTTATGATTCCAGAGGGTTGGATTTGACCAACAAGTTGGCTTCTCACTGTCAACTTTTTGTCTTATGGACTTTTGTAAATAACTTAAAAAATAAATGCTAGATTTTTGGTTAAAACATACAAACATTTAGGCATAGTGTTAATCCTATAAATTTTAAAATTTTTTAGGTTTGTGGTTTTGCGGTTCTTTTAAACCAGCATCTTGAAAAAAATGACACGGGAGATGGTAAATCATAGCTTCTTGGCAGTGGAACCACCCAGGCGGTAATAACACCTCTCCCCTTTTGTCTTTTTGTCAAAAGAAATTGACAGGGATAACAATGGCGGAGCAAAAAAAACTCAAAAAATTCAAGCTATTTTCATATCAATTCTAAATTTGAATCAATAAAAATAAATACCCTCACATTCTTGGATGAAAGGTGTCTAGAACTACAAAAAAAAAGAAGAAAAGAAATCTTGAAAGGATATCAAATCTTCCCTAAGAGTCTTAATAAGGATCTGGTCAAAAGGGATATCTTCAAAGTGCTGTAAGGGGTTTTTTTTAAGCCTGTCAAGGAGAATTCTGTGAAATTTATCAATTTTTAATTGGAAGGAGGGATAGCTAGTGGAAGAAATCGTTGGCCTCAAGCAAGACATATCAATGGGCGTCAAGGATGAAAACCATTATAAAAATACGGTTTGCATTTGCGTTCTTGCTTTTCTTTGCTGCAAACCCTCTTCATTTGCTGCCTTAAAGATCAACTTCCTCTTCATCTTCTTACACAATGTTTTTTTACAGGTAAAACACAATCTACGGGTTCAAGCAAATGTTTGCATTCAGACGTGCAGTTTTTAGAACTTGTTTTAATGTTGAAAAATTTATGGATTCTCCTTGGTCTGCACTAATTCACCCCATCTTGAATGTCTTTCGATCCCTAACACAAGTTGGACAAAAGCAGAGATAGCTACAAACCATCACCAAATATGAACCAAGAAAGGCTCGAGGAGCAGTGTCATTGCATTGATGTGGATCATGACTTCATTTAAAATGATCCTCTTGAGGTGCTAATACAACTTTAGGAGACCTACAGGAATTAGAAGATGTCAATTGGGAGAACTATGATGACTTGAAAATCAAATTACCAGAGTATGGAACATCACCTTGAGGACCCAAATCATTTGAACATGGGTTTACGTTGGGACTCTAGCTAAGAAAGTCCTAATCTATTGGGACTCTAGTTAGGAGAGTCTTAATGCAAAAAGTGACTCTAACTAAAAAATTCTAATTTGGTTTTTACAATTTGATAAGGGCATTCATGTAAAAGAATCTGGCCAGGCCTTGATTTCAGTGATCAAGGGCTGGGTTGAATATTATTTGCTTCTTTTTTTTGTTAGAGTGAGGACTCTAATTGAGAAGAGTCTATTATTAACATGGGGTCTGAACAGTTGGTCATAATTGTTAAAGAAGTAGGAGTTGAGGTTTTAAAATGTCATGGTCTTGAGTAGGAGTCTATTGGGATTTTTGGGGTTTGAAAAATCAAAAGATTTCCATGTATTCACCCTCTTTTCTCATGAATAGATTCATCTTTTTTTGTAACCTTTGTCTTTAACAACTTGGAGGGAGGAAAATATAGAGTTCCAGGAGGATGATTCCCTAAAGTCAACCCCAAGCTTAGAAGACCTACACAGGTCTTCTAGAAATACATTTTGGATTCTTTTTAACTTGACGTAATGTGCCTATTCTTCATTGCCCTTTGCCTAACCTATTTTTTGGGTCCTTTGCAAGTTGAGCCTCTCAAAAACCTAATTAGCAGATCAGGCCTAATAGGCCTCTAATTGGTAGCATGGTTACAAACTAAACACTATTTTAATTTCAATAACTACGAGTTTAAGACAAACAATTATAAGATATCGTTGTATAAATTCAAAATTTCCATTGGTTCATTCAAACTCAAGATTAACTTCAACCGCGTCATCCGAACCTTTTTTTAATAATCCCGTAAAAATGTTGACTCCTGCAGCATTAGATCAACGTTTTCAACAATTCTTCTGTTTCATCATAAAAACTGTTCTGATTCTAGCATAGCGTCTAATTCTTCTTGCTTTAATTGTTTTACCTTTTATTTTTATAACCGATTAATCTTGCATAGCAGCTTTTCTCCAAAGCATAGATTATATGGTAAACTCATCAATTGATTCCTCATCAAAATTTGGGATTCAACATTTCTCCCACGATCGGAGACCTTTGTTGCAATTAATGTTTGGTGTTAAAAGATCCCTGGCTACCTCCCTTAGGTTGTAGTCACTGTTGCTGCTTGGTGTCTTTTGCCTCCGGTATGCATGCAATGGCGCATGTAGTTGTCATATGCAACCCTTTTTCATCTCACACCCAGTCCATTTAACTACCATCTCTTTTAAAAAAACTTTATTATTCCCCTCCATCTGGCCCGATAGTGATACAAAAAATCCAAACACCGATTCATGGTTGTTTCTTAATGGCGGACCTCCCTCTCTTGCTCTCAACCCTCGGCGGTCTACCCCCCAACCATGTTTTTCATAATACCTCTTAGCCTCATTTTTAATTCTTTTTTTTTTCATTTGGTATATAGAAAGCGGGCAGCCTTACTCCAATTTTTTGCTTCCTCCCTCCCCATATTTTTTGAAATGAAATATCAATCGAACCCTTAATGTTAAATTCCCGGTTAAAACATCAATGTAATCCAAATAGAGCTGAGTCTTAATTTGCCGCTTTTCAAAATAAATAAGAATGGGGATTACAGATCTACAATTTTATGTAATGGCTATTGATAATTCAAAAAAACATAGAAAACCTTGAAAAATTACTAATTGAGGAAACAAAAGGTTGCAAAAAAAACCCTTAATAATTTCAAAAGGAGCCTATTGGATAACTTTTAAACTTGATAAGATGAAAATTTGCAAAACCTTATGTTAAATTGACACGGTTCTTCGTAAAAGGAACTTAAGGAATATGACACAAACTATCCCCATTCAAGGTGGAATTCCCAATTTTGGAATTTTGTTTATCCAACTAGTTGGATCTCTAAAGTTCAGAAAATTTTTTTTTCATTTCCCTCAGAACTCTGAATGTCCTAAGATATAAATGCATCAATATAACTATAGAATGGAATGCAATCAATGATATGATTGTCTGAAGAAAAGTCCTATCATAGGGTTCTCTTGTGAAACAATTCAAGGAACTTGAATTGAAAGTCATTTTAAATTTGAAATCAATTGATGATTTATGAACTAATGAGCATTTGGATCCTGACATAGGAAAAACTTAAAATCGTGGACTTCAAAACTTGAAAAAAGATTCAAACTTTTGGGCGGCGATATCATGCTAGGGTGGAGCCTAGTGGGATGGTTTTGGTCAACATACTAGAAGATGAACTTCATGCCATGAGTTTTACTTTAGCAGGATTCTGTGGTGCTCCGAAGATGGGATGTTCTGACATCTTGATTTCAAAAGTAAAAAAATGCGAGAGAAAGGATGGTGCATTAAGAAATCTGGGATAAAGTGCATTTTTATCTAAGTACAACATGCCGGCAATGTAGCAGCCTTCATGATTTTAAATTGTTAAGTCTTTTCTCAGTAGTTGAGATTAATTAAGTTGGTTTTGGAGCATAAGTTGAAATCATAATCAATGATGTTCCATAAGTTTAATCCAGAAATCAAGAAGGCCTATTGGTTTTCAATATGTAATTTGAGATTGGCCATTAAACAATGGCGAAAAGCCTGATGAAACCCATTTGAGTTATTTCTGCAGAGTATAAATTTGTAGAAAAACAGTGGCGTATTGATACTGGTGTTAGGGGATTGGTGGTACCACCAAAACATAATCTCTAAGGCTGTAATGAGCGATGGTACCACATTTTTATGGTGATTAAAACGGGCGTTGGTATAGCAGAGCGAATGAATGCAACAGGCTCAATACTGAAAAGTATTGCCAATAACAGAAAACCGATCGTTTGAATTGAAAAGCTCTATTTTGAAAGCCATTTGGGCAACAAATAAATATGTGGTTTTGCAGCAAGTGTGCAAAAGAAAAGAATGAAAACTTATAGTTTTGAGGTATGTGACCTACATTTGTTTAAAAGCCTTCTCGAGTTCCCTCCTTGAGCAAAGAGCTTTTGAAGGAAAGATGACCAAACAATTTTTACAACCCTAAAAAAGGAAAGTTGTGAAAGTTCTTTTTCAAGAAAGAAAAGGGAACAAAAGCTGTAGTAAGTATACTTTGATCTTAGATCCATTGAAAAGAAGATTGTTAGTAAAAAGCTAATTTGGAGTTGACGAAGGGGGGAGGCATAGGGGAGTGGATTCAAATTTGGGCTTTAATTTAAAATCACTTACTGATTTAATTACTTACGGTATTTACTTATATTCTAAGTTAAACATATTTTTTATCATGGGTTTCATTGAACAATTTTTGAGATTGATTTCTCAAAGGCGGTACTAATTCACCCCCCCTAGTCGGCGGGTGAAATTTTCATCCTTGGAGTTGGTAGTAGAGCCTATTTCTTTCAATTGATTTAATACCCTACGGTTTAAATGAAACTTTTTTTAGCAATCAAGACCCCAAATGGGCTCTTTTACTCTTGGTTCTATGTTTAATTTTAAGTGCACTACATTGAAAATTTGAATGCAATTTTTCCTACTTTCTATAGATTTTAAACATAGAATATTATTGACTTCTTGGTTTTTTAAAACCTTCTAAACTAATAAATGAATAGAACCATTCATGAAAAAAAAAACTTTTAGGGAATGCTAAAGTTATGAATATTTTATTTTATGCTTTAGACAAAAAAATAGAATTTTAGTGTGTTTCCATATGAAACTACACATGAAATTTGACATATCCCTAAAATTACTTATGTTAGGAAATCTAAGGGGCAACATCACATGCTGCTTGGATGATCCAAAACAAAATCTTGGATTTGTTTCATAAAAGGTTTATTAATTGCTATGAAGTAGTTAATCACGTAAACAAACAAACAAACGCTTCCATGTATAAGTTAGATGTGAATTGACATTATTCTAGGATATCATTGTATATCCGAAGATCGCCGGCCTCGTCCTATTTGTGGGGCGTGGGATGGTCAAGCGATCCCCTCTCTAGGTGATCCATGTGGTAAACTTGATGCCCGACATATACTCCTCAATTGTCGACCAACCTCCTCTTCGACATCAATATCCATGCTATCGAAGGGCCAACTTTTAATTGTTGTCCACATCTAATCATTCGATGGCCAGACCTACGGTAACTCGAAGAAGGGGGGTTAAACAATAAACCACAATCAATTAGTTTCATCACATGGGCCTTTGGTTCCTCTGTCCCATAGAGATGATCGGGTCAACTTAACCCCATGGATCTTTAGGGCAACTGTTTGGTGGATCTCTATCCAACTACTTAAGCCTCTTAGATTGGTTTTGGTCCCTAACCCAATAATTTCTTATTAGCTCTTATTGGTTTCATCCCATTCAATGATTCAAAAATTTAGGGGCATATTGGATATCAAGCAAGATAGGGGGGTTGAAGTAGATATCTTTATCCAATCTTTAGGTGGTTTGCCTTTGCAAGTAGTAGCGCCTTGATCCTCTAGGCTGGTACCACTCTAGGCTGAGTTATACATGTTAGAACTCCTTTTTCGAGGAGTTATTATCTCCTGTGGTAATTCACTCAACTCAGGGATGATTCAAATGTGCTAATTTGAATCACCTTGAAACCTCATAGGGACCTCTAATCCATGGTTTTAATCACACAAAGAAGAACCAGAAAAACATATTCCCTTATCTATCTAATATCTTAGTAATTTCAAGTCCAGGTAGGGGTGAGGGCATTATAAGGGGTTGCTTCTAAGCCCTCAATTCGGATTCTATTAAAGAAAACTCTTTTCCCATCTCAATCTAAATGATACCCTAGTGGAAATTTGATCTACCTCAAAGAAATGAATATTCCTCTCTCTCATGACCGAACCACTAGGTAGATTGGTTTGTATTTTTCTTATTTCATTGCCCTTGTAAAGCCTTTGCCACTTGATGACCCGCTTTCACTTCTAGATCTATGAAAATTTCAGACTTAAATAGTCTGTTGCTTTTAATCAAGTATTACTTTTGAAGACATATGAAGTTTTTTAAACTTTTTTTTAAGTAGATAAACACTATTTGGAATCTTTATCAGCGATTAATTCATTCTTTGGAATCTACCAAACCCATCACGTTGAGCTAAGAATAGAAGAAAAAAAACATAAAGTGATTTATCGAGGCCAAGTCCGCTTCGGGGTTCAAGAGTTCATCTAAGTCCAAGAGAATTTTAAGAGTTGCCGAAACCATCCAAGATCAAATCGCGGGACTTGTCAAGTTTTTGAAAGTCCATTTCAAAGATCGTCAAGGTTTAGGGAACTTACCGGGAAGATTCTAAAACCAGCCGAAGACTCGCTTGAGCTTGCCGGAGTATGCTGGGAGACCCGGCAAAGAATCTGGAGGGAAGCATCGAGGCTACCGCTACGGAATCTCGCCGCAGAACTCGCCGGAAGGGTGTCCCATCAAATCACGTTATGTTATGTTCATAGTTTCGACATGAGTAGAGCAAGGATTTAAGAACAAAATGCAAAAAAATTCAAGAGAGCCAACCCGCCACTACTATGTCAAGTTGAGGTTTGAACAGGCCCCATTCGGCTCGTCCGAATGGGGGCAAGAGGTGGAACCGCAAGCTCGGGGTGGAACCTGGGGCGGTGGAACCGCCCAGGTCGAGCGGTAGCACCGCCCTGACACACAAAGGTGGAAACCGCCACCGGGCAGAAGCACCGCCGCGACATCGACGGCGGTGGAATCGAAGGGTGGGTGGCAATCCGGCCATCGGATCGAGCGCGGTAGCGGGCCGCCAGGGCGGGCACGCTTCTCAGACGCCAAAGATCGACACAAAGGTGGCACCGCCGACAAAGTAAGTGGCAACGCCTTGACCACCGTAATATGGGAACTCCAAATTGATTTCAAATTTGAGCCCAATTTTGAATCCACTTTAGATCTATAAAACCCCCCCTTTCTCACCGAAAAGGGCACCCTTTTGAGCAAGAAAAGTTTAAGTCTTGAGCTTTTGAAGAGTTTTGAAAAGTGTTGTTTTCTTTTGCTAAGTGTTCACCTTCTTCTTTCCTCTTGAGAGATCTTGTACAAGTGTGAACATCTTGTAAAGGGTTGTAAAAGGGGTGTTTGATCCTTCCCCTTCAAAGGACTTGTTAGTGGAAGAGCGGAGCCTCATCAAGAAAGGCTTCAAGAGTGGATGTAGGTCATTTGACCCAACCACTATACATCATTGTGTCCTTGAATGTGTGAGTGTTTATATTTCTGAATCACTTCATTTCTTGGCTGCAAGTTCATAGTTAGTTCCTTTACACAAGCAATTACTTTCAAGTTCTTTCATCGAATCAAGTCTTCCTACTTAACTTGTGTTTCTTTGTGTAAATCGCTTTCAAGAATACGAAGTTTAATCCGCCGCACTAATTCACCCCCCCCCCTCTTAGTGCCTTTTGATTCTTTTCAATTGGTATCGAGCAAGGTTTGCTCTCATATTGGTTTAAACCCAAGAGAGATGGCCTACCTCCTAAGATGCAAGAGGGGTCTCTCCATTACTCGGTCCACCTATGTTCAATGGCCTGATTATATGTATTGGAAGACTCAGATGAGGATTTTTCTTATTTCCATGGACTTCAACTTTGGAACATTGTTCGAAAAAAAAAAAAAAAAAAAAAAAAAAAAAAAAAAAATCTTTTCTTCCAATGAGTGAATGGAATGAAAAAAAGAGAGGAAGATTTTCGCTTTCTCAATGCAAAGGCTATGAATGCCTTATTTTGTGCACTTGATAAGAATGAGTTTAATCGGTTTCCGCCAGAATCGCTTTTTGATATTTGGCGCACTCTTGAAATCACTCATGAAGGCACTAGCCGAAAGTGAAGGAGTCCAAAATCAACATTCTTATGCATTCCTACCAACTTTTTTCGATGAAACCAAATGAGTCCATTGGAGACATGTACACCCTTTAATGGATGTCATCAATGGACTTAAAGCTCTTGGCAAAGGCTTTTCAATTTTGAATTGGTAACTAAGATTTTAAGATCCTTCCAAAGTGTTGGGATCCAAAGGTCACCGCTATTCAAGAGGCCAAGGATCTTAAAGTATTTCCCATTGAAGAACTTATTGGATCTCTAATGACTTACGAGATGACGCGTCATGCTCATGAAGAGTTGAGAACCCCTTCCAAAGAACGTGAAGGATATGGCACTTAGAACACAAGAAGACCACTTGAAAGGAACATCAAGTGATGAGAACAAAGGACAATGACATTGCACTTCTAACCAAAAAGTTTAAGAAATTTATAAGAAAGAACAAATTCAAAAAAAATGACACAAAAAAGCAAATTTGAACACAAAAAGGACCAAGTCATTTGCTACGAATGCAAGAAGCCGGGACACTTCAAGAATGAATGCCCCAAGCCAAGAAGAAGCAACCAAGAAGAAAAAAGCCTTGAAGGCCACGGGATGATTCAAGTGACTCGGAGGTTGAAGAGGCTAGCAACAAAGAGGAGGCAAACTTCATTCTAATGGCATTTGGAGAAGAGGTTAGTGAATTACTTAATGAAGAGTTATCTTTCATGAACTTTCTATGGCTTTTCATGAGTTGTTTGATGAATGTAAAACTATTAGTAAGAAGTTCAATTTGCTTAAGAAAGAGCATGCTTTATTACAAAGTAAATTCAATAGTCTTCAAAACCCTTCTCTACCCCCCCATGCTCTAAGTGTGAAGACTTAGATGCAACAAAAGGGAGAACTTGTTATTTCAAAGAGACCCCTAAACAAGTTTAAGGTCGGTAGCAAGGGCTTAGACATGATTCTTGCTAACAAAGGTCATGTCGAAATAGAAGTGGTATCGGATTTGTGAGAGGTTCTCACCAAAATCCCACCACCTTTTGTTAAAGGGCCTACATTGCATGTATCAACCCCATTTGAAATGTAATTTTTTTGTTGCAAAATGGGACATGTTACCTATAAATGTCCCTTCAAGAAAATTAGTCCATAAAAGTTGATATGGGTTCCTAAAGGAACCATAAACAATTCAATGATAAATTACAAAGTAAGTAGATCAATTTGTAAGGCACCCAAAATCAAATGGGTACCTAAAAAACAATCCTCTTTTGTAGACAAACTCACAAGCTAGGAGCAAGAAATGGTATCTTGATAGTGGATGCTCAAGGCACATGACCGGAGATCCATCTCATTTCTATGCTCTCTAGCAAAGAAGAAGGATATGTCACTTTCTGGAGACAACAACAAGGGTAAAATCATTGGCAAGGGAACCATAGGTAACAAATCGAGTTTTTTTCAATTGATGATGTGTTACTAGTTGATGGTTTAAAACATAATCTTTTAAGTATTAGTCAACTATGTGATAAAGGTTATGTTGTTAGATTTGAATCCAATGTTTGCATTATTGAAAACCCAACAACAACATATCCATGATTGCTTTAAAAAAAAAAACAATGTCTACACCATAAATATTGATAAATTAAGTAATGAAATGTGTTTTTTCGGTTTTGAATGATGACGCTTATTTTTGGCATAGAGGCTAGGCCATGCAAGCATGAAACTAATCTCTAAGATTTCATCTAGAGATTTAGTAAGAGGTATCCCAAACATGAAAATTTGTTAAGGATAAGGTATGTGATGCATGTCAATTAGGAAAACAAATAAAGACTAGTTTCAAATCAAAAAAATCACATTAGCAACCACTAGACCATTGCAATTGATCCACTTGGACTTATTTGGACCAATTGACATAACAAGCCTAGGAGGTAGCAAATATGCCTTTGTAATTGTGGATGACTATAGTAGATACACTTGGACCTATTTTTTGGCTCATAAAAAAGTGATTGCTTCAAATGTTTTCTAAATTTTGTAAACTCACCAAAATGAAAAGGCTTTATGATTTCATCAAATCAAGTGATCATGGAGGTGAATTTCAAAATCATGACTTCAAAAAATTTTTGTGAAACAAACGGATACAATCACAACTTCTCTACTCCAAGAAATCCACAACAAAATGGAGTAGTAGAAAGGAAAAATAGAAGTTTGCAAGAAATGGCTAGAACCATGTTAAATGAATATAATTTACCAAAATATTTTTTTGTAAGCCGTGAATACTGGCTTGCTATGTGATGAATAGAGTTCTAGTGAGACCATCCCTATCCAAAACTCCATATGAATTATGGAATGAAAAAAACCCAATGTTTCTTACTTTAAAGTTTTTGGTTGCAAAAATGCTTTATTTTGAATGAAAAGGATGCCTTAGGAAAATTGATGCAAAAAATCCAATGAAGGCATATTTTTGGTTATTCTTCCGCTTTCTAAGGCTTTTTCGTGTTTTCAACAAGAGAACCTTACTTATAGAAGAATCTATTCATGTGGTTTTTAATGAAGTTTCCGAATTTAAGAAAAAAAAAGATTTTGATGATGATTTTGGTCTTGATGATTTGAATTTGAATGAACCCTCTCCTCAAAATAACATCTTGGATGCATCTTCTTCCCAAACTTCCTTACCAAAGGAATGGAAGTATGTAGATGCTCATCCCAAGGAGTTAATTATAGGAGATGCATTTAAAGGGGTTCAAACTCGCTCTTCTTTTCAAAAAAATTTTTGTGCCCATGCCTTTCTTTCTCAAGTTGAACCAAAATGCATTGTTGATGCCCTAAAAGATGATTCTTGGGTTATTTAATGCAAGAAGAATTGAATCAATTTGAGAGGAATGAGGTATGGAAGCTTGTTCCTAGACCTAATGACCACTTAGTTATTGGTACTAAGTGGGTCTTTAGAAACAAGCAAGATGAATGTGGTATCGTGGTTAGAAACAAGGCTAGACTAGTGGCCAAAGGTTTCAACCAAGAAGAAGGTATCGATTATGAAGAAACCTTCGCCCGTGGCAAGATTGGAAGCCATTAGGATGCTCCTTGCCTATGCTAGTAGTAAAGATTTCAAATTATTTCAAATGGATGTCAAAAGTGCATTCTTAAATGGTTTTATTTAATAAGAAGTTTATGTTGAACAACCACCCGATTCAAAAACTCTCAATTTCCTAACCATGTGTTTAAGCTAACTAAGGCCTTATATGGTCTTAAACAAGCCCCTAGGGCTTGGTATGAGAGGCTTAGTTCCTTCTTGATTTCAAATAATTTCTCTAAAGGCAAGGTTGATACTACATTGTTTATTAAACATTTTGAAAATAATTTTCTTATTGTTCAAATTTATGTTGATGATATTATTTTCAAGGATCTTGTAATAAATCACTATGTGAATTATTTGCTAAGGATATGAGTGATGAATTTGAGATGAGCCTAATGGGAGAACTAAATTTCTTTTTTTAGGACTTCAAATCAAGCAACTAAGTGATGGTATATTTCTAAATCAATCAAAATACACATTAGAATTGTTAAAACGATTTAATATGGATGGATCAAAAGAAATTAGCACTCCTATGAAAGCACCTCTACTAAATTAGATATGGATGAAAATGGAGAAAGTTTTGATCAAAAAAAACTTATAGGGGCATGATAGGTAGTTTGCTTTTTATCTCACTGCAACTGCACTGACATCATGTTCAGCCAGAGGGCTATGTGCAAGATTCCAAGCTAATCCTAAGCTATCTCACTTGAAAGATGTCAAGAGGATTCTTAGATATCTTAAAGGGACCCCTAATCTTGGATTATGGTATCCAAAATCTGAAAATTTTAGTTTGAAAGCTTATGCAGAGATGCGGATTTTGGTGGATGTAAAATAGATAAAAAAGCACATCCGGAACATGCCAATTTCTAGACATGCACTTGTTTCTTGGACTTCAAGAAACAAAATTCTATTGCACTATCTACTAAGTTTAATATATAGCTGCTAGTGCATGCCGGCACAAGTTATCTGGATGAAAAAAATACACTAGAGGACTATGGAATCTACTTAAAAAATATTCCTATAAAGTGTGATAACACGAAAGTGCAATTTGTCTAACTAAAAAATCCAATCCAACACTCTCGCACTAAGCACATTGACATCGCATCACTTTACTCATTGATCATGTAAATAGTAGAAATGTCACTTTTGATTTTGTTGATACAAATCATCAATTAGCGGACATTTTTACTGAAACCTTTAAATGAGGAACAATTTGATTTTATTAGAAGGGAATTAGGCATGCTAAACCGCCCAAGTAAGTAAGTTTTTTTTTTTTATGATGTCTTTTTCTTGAAATTATGTTTAAACTATGATTTCCATCAATTTGATTCGGATTTTCCCATGGATTTATTCCTTTTGACTTCATCCCATCTCTGAGATTTTTTTAAAAAAAAAAAAATTGAATGAAATGAATTTGTTTTTTTTGGTTGTAGCACAGAAGCACACCAAGCATGTGGTGGCACCGCCGGGAAGTCAGCCTCAAAGGTGGAACCGGCCTCACTTTAGTAGTACCGCCCAACACTGCTATAAAGTGTGTTAGGGGTTTGGTAGAACCGCCCCCCCTAATCTGCGGAACCCTCTCCTCACTCTTCCAAACTCTTCCAAACTTCAAATTGGTGTCATTTCTTCCCATCTAGAAGCCTAAGGAGGAGATTTTATCTTGATTTAAGCTTCCTACATCTCAAAGGACCAATCTAAGGTAAAAAACAGAATTATTTCTCTTTCCTTTTTTTGTGAAGTTTCATTCCTTTCTTCAATTGATTTTTGATCATTCCTAAATAGAAATGGCTCCTAGAAGAACATCAAGAGACAAAGGAAAAAAAGGATGGAGGTAGATTCATTTGACCAATCCTTGTTTAAATCACAAGAAGCCTCCCTTAGATTTTCTGAATTTGGTTCTAGACCCATTCACAAAGGAAAGTATGTTGATTTGAATCAATTAGGAAACTTAGAACCTATCATGTGGTTTTGCAGACTTAGAGGCTTTACCTATTCTGCAAATTATTGAACCTATTTATCCACGTTTAGTTAAGTTGTTCTATGCTAATTTAACATGAATGATGATGGCTTGTCAACTTATCTTCTAGGTAATGAGATTCAAATATGTGATAATACTATATGCTCATTAATTGGAATTATTGAAAAAGAGCTAGGGTGTTATTTTTCGAGGAAAATGGGATATGGACATGATTGGTGCCACTCACTCTAAAAGCTTTAGAAACTGTGTTTCAAACCCAAATTTAGGAATAATTCCCAAGAGTTGTGAACATTTATTACCTTTTAACTCTAAAAAATTTTGCATCACATTCTAATAAGCATTGTTATTCCTAAGCGGTTTCATCATGATGAGATGAGTTTCATTGAATTAGGTACCTTATATTGGATCATGACTAGACAACATTTCTGTTTGGTTACCTAATCAGGCAACACATGATAGAGGTCCTTTCTAAAGGATCAATGTTACCATATGGAGGTTTAATAACTAGACTATCAGAAGATGCCCATAACATCGCCCAAGATTCCACCGGATGAAGAAGCAATACAAGTCGGCCAGATTTAATATTATTGACGTTAAACTACTTAGACGACTTAGATGTACATTCGAGCATGGAATAGGGGTTAGGCAACCTAGGAGATGTGATATACCTCCCCCACAAGTAAACCATCCTCAAAACACCAGTCCTTAGGGGAAATGAATCTCCTCCTCCTAATCCTTTTTTGCAGCCTACATCAATGACATTTTTTCGCCTCCATCTTCACCGATCCGATCATGAGAGAGTTAAATGAAGTAAAAAACTACAGCAAATTGAAATTTTGAAGGAAATGGAAGATGAACTTAAAGATCGATCACATGTATAGGCATCTTGGCATTCCTCCCGAGGAGTAGCTTGTCTTTGTGTTTTCTTTTTTGAACGATGTAAACTTGTGTTGTATGTTGACATTTATGTTGTATTCCTTACATCGTGACATCTTCTTTATCTATGTTGTCTTAACTTCATCTTTGTGTTATCTTACATCTTTTTTCGCCTTTGTGGAATGGTTTTTTTGCTTTTTTGATTTCCTTTTCCACATTTGTGATGTTTTCCCACCCTCCTTATTGTTATGATTCCCTCGTTTTTTTTTGTTGATGACAAAGGGGAGAAATGATATGTGTATTGCCATATGATATGCATTGTCCAACATTAACTTATTTGGGTTCTTGATATCATGTTTTTTGATTATGAATACTTAATTGATATCTTTGATACCTATTTTGAAATCTTGAAGTTAAAATTAATTGAGTTGAATTCAAAAAAATTGAATTCAAGCAATTTTTCTTTATGGCATATACATAGGGGAGTTAAGAATAACTATCATCATTGATTGATTGTCATCAAAAAAGGGGAGATTGTTAAATCTCGGATTTTGATGATGAAATCAATTGGTGAAATATTTGTACTAATCTCTTTGTTGAGATGAGTGTGCAGGAATAACTACGATAGAAAGAAAACATAAAGTGATTTATCGAGGCCAAGTCCGTTGGGGGTTCAAGAGTTCAGAAGTCCGAGAGAATTTCGAAGAGTTGGGAACCATCCAAGATCAAATCGAGGGACTTGTCAAGTTTTCGAAAAGTCCATTTCAAAGATCGTCGAAGGTTTATGGAACTTACCGGGAAGATTCGAAAACCACCAAGACTCGTTGAGCTTGTTGGGAGTATGGGGAGACCGCCGGGCAAAGCAATCCCAGGGAAGCATCGGAGGCTCCGGAATCTCGCCAGAGAACTCGGCCGGAAGGGTGTCCCATCAAATCACGTTATGTTATGTTCATAGTTTGCACATGAGTAGAGCAAGGATTTAAGAATTAAATCCTGCTCAAAACCAAGAGGAGCCAACCGCCACTATCGTGTCAAGTTGAGGCCTAAATGTGCCCCATTTGTTCGTAGATCGGGGCAAGAGGTGGAACCGCCAAGCCTGGGCGGTGGAACCGCCACCGTACGGGGCGGTGGAAACACTGGGCGCATAGGACCACAAAGACACACACATGGTGGTGGAACCGCGCTTTGGCGCAGAAGCAGCCGCCAGCACATCGACGGCGGGTGGAACCGCAGGTCGGGCGGTGGCACCGCCCGGCCATCGATCGAGCGGTAGATCCGCACCGCCAAAAGCGGTGGTACGCACAGACGTCGGCAAAGATCGATCACCGGCGTGGCAAAGCCGAACAGGCGGTGGCACCTTTGACCACCGAAGCATGGGAACCCAAATTGATTTCAAATTTGGAGCCCAATTTTGAATCCACTTTAGATCTATAAATACCCCCCCTTTCTCACCTGAAAGGGCACCCTTTTGAGCAAGAAAAGTTTAAGTCTTGAGCTTTTGAAGAGTTTTGAAAAGTGTTGTTTTCTTTGCTAAGTGTTCACCTTCTTCTTCCTCTTGAGAGATCTTGTACAAGTGTGAACATCTTGTAAAGGGTTGTAAAAAGGGGTGTTTGATCCTTCCCCCTTCAAAGGACTTGCTAGTGGAAGAGCTGGAGCCTCATCATGTAAAGGCTTCAAGAGTGGATGTAGGTCATTTGACCCAACCACTATACATCATTGTGTCCTTGAATGTGTGAGTGTTTATATTTTTGAATCACTTCATTTCTTGGCTGCAAGTTCATAGTTAGTTCCTTTACACAAGCAATTACTTTCAAGTTCTCTCTTTCGTCAATCAAGTCTTCCTACTTAACTTGTGTTGAAATGTATCGTATAACTTGTAAATGTATGGTATCATGCTCTCAAACGACCGTCGGCGTTAAAATGAATTTTTTTTATGCTCGTTATCAGATCTGGCTCAAATTGGTATCATGCCTGGATTTCGTTTCATATTCAAGTTTGTAAATGCTAATGAGAATTATCAATTGGTATCATGCCCTAGAATGATGAACATTATTTTGAAATTCATTTCATTTCTGCCATTTGAGGTGTTAGGTCTCGTGATTGGCACAATGAAACCTTTCGACATGCTTTTTCAATAAGAAATATCTTTTCTATCTTCCCAAAGGGATTGAAATTTGGATAGGAGGAATTGAAATTTATGGTTCTTAACTATTGATACTAGATTTGCCCCTAGGTCCGACTCTAGTCGGAAAGGCTTTGGTATGATAGCCTGAGTGGTCTTTCTCTTTAAAGACCGATTCACGGAGGTTAACGCTAATATTCCACCCGCCATAAGAGAGGTTTTGATTGTTCAGAACATTCTATTTTAACGGATAAGCCAATGTACGGAGAAAACTCAAAATTATTTTCTAACAAGTATCTAGATCAATTTAAACTTGTGAATGTCATGAAAATAACTTTGTAAGATTTCCCTAAAACAAAAGGCCGAAAGTTGTAACAAAATTTGGAGTTCGAAAAACTTTTTTGATAGAGTTCGCCAAGGCTATGAATGCTACCTTATTTTGGCTCTAAATGAAAACTAAATTTAATTTGAATTTCATCAATGGTTTCGGATATTTGGATACTCTTGAAAAATCACACATAAAAAGTATTTAAGTCGCCAAGATCATCGTTAACATTTTGATGCGATTTTGTTTTCAAATGAAACCAAGTAAAGATTATGGGAGAAAGCTGTACACCCATTTCCTGGATGTCATCCAAAATATTTTAATTTCTTGTTAACATCTTTTAGGGGTTTGATTACGCATAATCCTTTAATTTTAGGGGCCATTCAGGCCCCAGTTGGGATCCGATCTAAGCTTGGCTATTCAACCGTCTAAGACTTGATCTTGTTTAAGGATGAAAAAATAGATGGTCTTCAATGACCTGCAAAATAACTCTTGAACTTGATGAAGGTGGAACCACCTTCCAAAGAACAAAATGATTTGACATCGACAAGGGCAAAGAGTCAGTAATGACTCAAGTGAAAGCTCAGATGCTGGAAAATTGAGAGCATTTCAAACTTTGATTAAATTTTAATCCAAGTTTGAATTAACAAAAATCTAAAATTACCTCCCATCTTGAGGATGAACACACAAGCACGTATATCTTGAAAGGAACAAGACACTCAGAATCTTTTAAAAACTTCAAAGATTTCATTCATTTTAGCTTTCAAGAGAGAGGAGCTTGGAGGTTAAGGTAATGTTACCTCATCGAGCCTTTACTTTAAAAGGACTTAAAATTTCATGAATACTTATTTAGTTCGCTGAAAGGAAAACAACTATTTTAAAAAATTATATGGGCTTTTCCAAGAGTATTTTTTGAAAAAGTAAATTATGATGATGATTGTACTATAAAACTCGATTTGTATTTACGTTTCATGCTTTATTTTTTTAACACCTCAATGCATTGTTTTGACCTTATCTGATAATCTTGTTTTTTTTTTTTTTTTTTTTAATTTTACGTCAAATCAATTTTTCACTTTCAATCTCCAAAAGCAAGTTTTAAATTCAAAATTTATCATCTTTATGACTAATTCAATTTCCAAGCTTGTACACTAACAAGAAAAAATTAATGAATATTTATTTCATTAACTTTCACATTTTAAAACTATGACATGAGGGGTAAATATTCATCCTCTTCACATTTAACGGATGGATTAATATTAGAACTTTCAAATAAAATTTTTTTGATTGCTTTAAATTTATGATTGATCTTTAATATTTTTGAAAATGTTTTCAAACTTTCCTCAAAACCAATGAAAATTAAATTCTATATTTTAGAAAGAAATCTTTTCTTTAAATGGTTTTCATAATGAAAATTATTTTTTGCACTTTGGACAAAAAATGAGTTTAATGCATGATTTTGGCAAAAAAAATTTGATAATTTGGCATCAAACTTAAAGTTATAACTAAGGAAAGTAGAGTCAAAGATCAAAGTTAATATTCTTAGAGAAACCATTTTGTGTTTTTCATTTAAATAACTACTAAATGAGATTTGAAATGATATGTTCTTCATAAATGCTAACAATAGTTAAACCTCTAGTAAATGTTTTTCAATTTAAATTATGAACAAGACTAATATCTCTTTTCAAAATGTTTTTTTTTTAACATTCCTATATAAGAAAATAAAAAAATCTAAATGATTATCCTATTGAAGAAAAATGTGTTATTTTAATGACATATAAAATGAGTTTCTGGAACATATTGAATATGATGAATATATAAACCTTTTTCCAAAGAACTTAATTTGGAACTTTTTAAATAGAAAGAGGACTTTGATGACAAGTGATGAGACAATATGAATTAATCAAATTCAAAAATAAAAGTTCATTAAATGAAAAATTAAAAATCAAAATGAAATTTGAATAGAGAAAGGGCCAAAGAAGAGGAAGGCAATCCAAGGGCTTAATCAAAAGCATCCAAAAGTAAAATGGCAATTATTTTACGCTTCTCGACTATAAGGTAAGCAAATCTCTAATCCAAAGCTCCATTGTTTTATGAAATTACTTGAAATTTTTCATGAGTGCTTAGTTTAGTTGATAGGAAATAAAAAAAGCTACTTTTAAAAAAATTATCCCATTTTTTTCTTTCTAGAATTTTTGGAAAATAAAATTTGAATGATGAT
>UBIG03000060.1:0-10000 GCA_900464855.2 Musa schizocarpa
CGGATCGACGCGGGAGCGAAACGCGGTTCCCGGACGATCGTCGTCCGGAGGCGGGAAGATATTGGTCATCGCCGCTGAGGGCAAACGACGCCGCCTTATCGCTTTGCCCTCACAGCCATCGGCCATCCTGCGATCAAGGCTGGTTTCTCATCCCAATTATTTGAAATGAATTTTCGACCATGAGTTCCGACATGCGTGGCGTAGGCCGATGGGTACGCCGAAACCCCATGTCACGGCGAAGTCGACGCCGCGAGACCCTTCCTCGGGATTGGCAATCGTTCTGCAGCCCACCGCATCTTTCAGAAGGGTTCTCGCTGAAAGGAGCACTGCCCAGACCCCAAAGATGAACCATGCTTTGTTGGCATGCATGACCGAAACTTCAGATGCGTCTTCGGTTGAGCATCGCAAATCGTTTTGCCCTGACTTCTGGTATAACTAAAGACCAATCAACCATTACTCAGTAGGGCCGGTTCCTCTCCGGTCCTCGTGATAGTCGTGGTTCACATCGCCAGTTCCTTACTGTCGCCAATGATTGTGAGGTGGTTTTCCAGAATGCAACGCCCAATCATCTTCAAACCTTAATGGTGATTCGCTGCCATTGCTTAAGCGGAGGTCACGCACGGCGAATTCCGCGGGCTACTTTTTCGCGAATCGCATGAACGAAATCCTGCTGGTTACGTTCAATCAAGGCTAACTCACATCCGTTGGGGCAGGTTA
Organism: Musa schizocarpa; assembly: GCA_900464855.2. Classification (NCBI taxonomy): domain Eukaryota; kingdom Viridiplantae; phylum Streptophyta; class Magnoliopsida; order Zingiberales; family Musaceae; genus Musa; species Musa schizocarpa. The sequence continues at coordinate 718 of UBIG03000060.1, forward strand.
GACATTGAAGACAACAGATTTTGTCGGGCGCAGAAGTTCGCAATCATGGCGAGCGCAGCGCATGAAATCACTCGTCAATCAACTCAGCTCTGGCAAATGGATGGCGTCAAGGCCGCCACCCGATGACCTCTCGCCACGGGCGAAACGCCAGCCCTGATGAGGGGGGCGCGGCGCGGTCCACCGAACCTGTGGCTAATTGCCTGGCGTGATCTTGGTAGAAGCTATTCTTCACCGAGAAACCTTAGCCGAAGAGGCCGAAATGTTCCAGCTTTGAAATCCAAGACCTCAGGCCATGGAAAGCATCATCCTGTGGGACAAGTTTAGCTCCGTCTGCACAGCTCGCCCGCTCGTCACCAGGCCTGGCGGGAATCGGGTTCGGCGTTCCTCGTCCCAGACGCCATTCAACTGCTAATGAAACCGGCGGCCTCAAGAAGAGTGCCATTCTTTTCTGTTTCGAACGGTTCCCGTCCACCTCAGAACCGTTTCACCGAGTAGAAAGGTCTGGCCCGAAGAGGTCATGCCATATGCCCGGAACCGCCTTTGCCGTCTCCACAGTAATCTCAGGATGATCAGGCCGCCCGCCAGCATCCCCATAACTGCACCGTTCCGAGCAGTAAAATCACGCCTTCGCCCGCTGGAATAATGGCTGCGCGGCGTTTCACACAAAACCGACCAGAATCTTTGAAAAGTTGCATCTGTTTCTGAGAGTTTGGCACCTGTCCTCACCTGGTTTACCGTTTACGATCGCCGGTTTTGGCGCGAGTGACGCTGCTTTCAAGCCGGGGACCCGGATCGGAACTACCTCGGGTCTTTCTCACTGTAATTGACCAGAATCGGCAACGACATGGAACTGGATCGTTAGAACCAAATATATTGTTGGCGAGTCCCTTCAAGACGCCTCATTCACGCATGTGATTTCCGCAGCCTGTAATGTCAAAAGTGAATATAATCTCAACTGCCGGTACCTGCTATGAGTAACCACGACTTCTAGAACGCTGAAACGCCCCATCTAATTAGTGACGTCAAGATGAATGATTAACGGAGATTCCCACTGCCCCTCGTTCTTACTATCCAAAAACCATCACCAAGGAACCAAGCTTATGCACTGGTCACACTGCTATGACCTCTAGTCCGGATTTTGTGAAATGACTTGAGAGGTGGATATGGGAGCTGTCATGGAAGTGGCACCATTTCACTAACTTTACCGCTATTTTGCCTTTATTCCGTGAGTTTGAGGCGGGGCCCCACCTTCCTTTCAAGATCCCAAGGCCTGCTATGGGTTTAGGTATCCCTGGCGACATTGCCGTAGAGTTTGCTGGAAGTAATATCTACTAAACATAACGGTCCTAAGATGACATACCATGCTAACGAACAAATCTTCTATATCAAAAGGCAACAAGTTTGCTTGATTCTTTATTTTGATGCAATAATCATGAAAAGTTTTATTTATCTCCTCGCAGAATCAGAAGTTAGAGGTGTCAAAGCCACTGACATAACTGGCCAGGGCCTGTTGTCTTCAATGATAAAGAAGTCCTCATCTCTTCTTCATTATCGCGGAAAGGCATCTACTAAGTGTTGGATTGTTCCATCACCAATATGAACGAGCTGGTTTGTGACCGCCGACAAAGTTAGCTCATTCATCGGACATCTACAGTAACCTCCAATTTAGCACGGAACCTCGCTGATTCACAATCGGTCATTGGCGAGGTGCTCGCGGTTACTGCGTCGGATTGGCGCACCTAACGCCTGTCGCATCCAGGCTGCAACCGCCCGCTCGCTGCCGCCAGCCGCTTCTCCACCTACGCCAAGGTTCTTCACCTTAAGCCGCCATATTCTCTCGGTATACCGTGCTAACGGTATTATCGGGCGCTTACAATCGCGACGGATGACGGAGCTCTAATTCTTTTGTAGACATTCAATGATGTTGAGGAGTTGTAGGAGGGTTTGTCGCCACGCATCCACTGAGATCAGCCTCTTCCTCTCACAAGCACAGATTTATCCCGGTCTTGCAACCTAATCGGCCTTATCTCGATACAACTGCTTGATATGCTTCTTTTGTCAGAGGCATGGTAAGGGCATAGTTATGTGACAGAGTTTCATGCTTTCTTTCACTTCTGTAATTATGTGATTCATCCAGCATCCACCACGTTTGGCTGCCCAGGAAGGCTATTGCACTGCAGTGTTTCTTCCTGACTTTCCCCCAAACACTGTTTATAGCTACACATCGAACGCTGCTGCTTTCCCTTGCCATTCTGCGCTGCCGTTACCGTGGCTGCCGTGACCGCAGTTGTTCTGCCATCGGTTTCTGGCATCGCCAGCAGCGAGCGTAATCGGCGGTTGCATCAGCACAATGAAACCACCAGCAGGCGCCGCAATAAACGACCAACGCGGGCTTTAATGTACCAGTCCATCCCACTTTCGTTCAGAGCTGATGCTCGCCTGGCAACCGCTTTGTCACCAGACTTCATTTCGTCGATACTGGATGGAGGGTAAAACAAAGCGCGGCAGACGGCGAGTCTGACACTGTATTAATATGTTGCATGGCGGTGAGGCCGCATGCGGTTTGAACACCTGAACGGTAACGAACGAACGCTGGGCATGGCTGACCCTAACGAACGGCGAACCATCTTTACCAGCTGGCGATGCGCCTCATCAAATCGCCTACTACCAGATCAGAGTGGTGTCCTCGTTCTCAGATACTGATTTATGTGCTAAATAGCGCGCACGCAGGACGAACTTATGATCATTGCAACATATCGCAGATGACCCGCTGAACGCAACTAACGGCATAACGAATGTGGTTAGCTGAATGCCCAACGAATTCAATCTCGCCGTATTTTGATGCTCGTCCAAAAATCACCATTGCCGCTGCCGTCCACCGCCGTTACCGCTTCATGTACGTAGTTCTGGTTGTCTGCTGGTTGTTTTGGTTGTTTTTCGCGGTTGCTGGCGATTCTGCCGCGAGTCGGATGAACGTTGTGTCTATCTCAGCACCCTCACGAACTCCTCTCGGGGAAACGCCAGGGTCAAGATGCCTTTATCAACAAGGATCTGGTCGCTTCGCCGCTCGCTTCGTCCGCCCGCCGCTTCATACCCAAAATACCGCTCATTTTTGGCCTTGTTTTTGACGTTATTTAGTTGCCAGCGTTCGATCAAGGGATGTTGGCGAACGCCGCGCCTATCTCGCGACCAGTCTCTTTGTATATAATGTATTGATGGGTTTCTTCATATCAGTGGACGGAAGTGCATGCCATGTCTGTTTCTGGTCATTCTGTCATTGTTCACGCTACCAAAATGGTCTGTTGGCTCATGGTCAAGTTTTAATGCCATGGTCATGCTATGAACGCTGTGAGCTTGAATCACCATCTCGCCACTGAACCTCCGGGTGTAAGGCTGTATTGATGGGGCTTTGATAACGTATTTTGTTATTGCCACCGCTGGCTGGCCGTCCGGCCGCCGCCGCCACAATTGCGGCAAAATGCCCAAAATGGTTCGCTTTGGTCTGCTGGCTGTTTTTGGTCAAGTTTAGCTATTGCTACGACCGGCGGCGGAGCTTTAGCTGGAACGTCACTTATCTCAAGACTCGAACCCTCGTGGCATCAGTATTGATGGGGTTTTGATATCAGGGGATCTGCAGCCGCCTCGCCGCTTGCCACTGGGTCTCACGTCATCAGTTGGCTGGGCGGCAGCCAAAATGGACCGTTTTGTCTGCTTTTGGTCAAGCGGTCGTTACAGGCGCATGACCGCTGTGATGCTGAACGTCACCATCTCAAGACTGAACTCCGGTGGCGTTGTATCGATGGGCTTTCTGATAATCAGTGGATCTGTCGCCTGCCTCATTTTCTTGTTCCGCTCCGCCATTCTACAGCCTAAAATGGTCCCTGCTTTGGTCTGCTTTTTAATGTTTTTATCGTTAGTTCGCGGGGCGCATAATCATGTGAGCCGGATAAAACGTCAAATATCTCGCACCCCTGAACCTGGTGGCATGTGGTGGGATGGGGTTTCCGATAACAGGATCGGTGTCGTTCGGCCGCTGTTGGCCATCATTGTCTTATGCAAATAAAATGGTCTGCTGGTCTGCTTTTAATGCTTTTTGGTCAAACAGCTTGTCAGCGGCGATCCAGTGGGGTGAGTAAACGCCGCCCATCTCAAGACTGAACTCGGTGGCATGTGGCTGGATGGGGCGAACCCCCCGGTGGCAGGATCGATGTTTTTGAACAAAACGGATCTGCCTCGCCTGGCCGTTTTTGGTCATTGCCGCCTGACCGCTGTGAGCTTGAGCGAACGTCAGTTGCTGGCCCCCCGCACTGAACTTTTGTCTGTTTTCGATATCATTTTTTGTCCCTGCAAAAATGGTCTGCTTTGGCCTGCTTTGGGTTGTTTTTGGCAAATGTTGTCGCCGCGATCAGGTGATTGGCGTTAAACGTCAACCATCTCAAAGACTGAACTCCGGTGGCATAGGCTGATGGGGCTTTCGATAACAGGGACGGTGGTTGTTCTCGCTTCGCTGTCCGTCCGTCATTGTCTGCAAGAGCCAACCAAAATGGTCTGTTTGGCTCTGCTTTTTGGCTTTTGTTTTTTTCGAGGTCGCGAGCGCGGCGATCGCGGTGAGCTGGCGCGAACGTCAGCCATCTCAAGACTCGAACCCCGGTGGCAGGGCTGGCTGATGGGCTTTGATAATCAGGGATCGGTGCGTTTTGCCGCTGGCGGTTTGTCCGCGGGGCTGTCGGCAGCCAAAAAATGGTCTGCCAATTGCGCTTGGCTTTTTTGTTTTTGGGTCGTTACAGCCAAGGGCGATCGCTGTGAGCTGAAAGGAACGTCAACGACATCTCAAAGACTCGGAACTTCTTTGTGGCATGGTGGTTGGATGGCCTTTGATATCAGTGGACGCCGCCTGGCCGCTTCATTGGCTATGTCCGCCGGGCTGTCGCCGCTTGCAGGCAGCCAAAATGTCTGGCGGTCTCGCGGCTGTTTTTGGGTCGTTGCACGGCGCGACCGCGGGTGAGCGGCTGAACGTCACCATCTCAAAGACCCCTGAACCCCCCCGTGGCATGTGGTTGATGGGCTTTTGATATCGGGGACGTCGCTTCACCGCTGGAATGGGTCCGCCGTCATGCTGGAGTCGCGAGCCAAAAAAATGGTCTGCTTTTGGTCTGCTTTGGGTCTGCGGTCGTTACAGAGCCGTTGCGCATGACTTAATCGGGTGAGCTGAGCGAACGCCGCCTGATCTCAAAGACTCGAACCTCGGTGGTAATGTGGGCTGATGGGGCTTTGATACCAGGACGGTGCTGTTCGCCGCATTACCGTCCGCCATCGCTTGTCATGTTGGCGGTAGCCAAAATGGTCTATTTTTGGTCTGCTTTTGGTCTGTTTTTGGCTCGTTAAGGCGGTGGCGATGGACAGCAGATCGGCTGGCTGCTGTCATACGCCGTCGCCAGCCACAGCAGCCAAAATGGTCTGCTTTTGGTCTGCTTTGGTCAAAGTGGTCTGTTGTTTGGTCTGGTTTGGCGGGTGACTGCTGTGGTGAGCTGAACGAGCCTTATCTCAAGACTCGTGAACTTCTGGTGGCATGTATCGGGATGGGGTTTCTTTGATATCAGGTTGTGTTGCTCGTGCTTTCATTGGCCGTCTCATTGTCGCTGCCACAGGCAGCCAAAATGGTTCTTTTGGCCCGCTTTGGGTCGCTTTTTAATGTTGCGGTCGCCGGGCGATCGCTGGGTGAGCTTGAAAGGAACGCCGGCCTATCTCAAGACTCGAAACCCCCGGTGGCATTGTGGCTGGATGGGGCTTTTTGATAACAGTGGATCTGTAAGCGCCCGCCGCGGGCCGTCTGTCCTTCATCGCCGGTTCGCAGGTACTAAAAAATGGCTGCTTTGGCCCGCTTTTGGTCAAAAAGTTGCCATGCCGGCGACCGCTGTGAGCTGAGCGAACGTCCCGCTTGCCGGTGGCACCTGCAGCCAAAATGGGGCTTGGGTCTGCTTTGGGCTGTCGCCGGGCGCTTACCTCACGGGCGATCGCGATGAGCGGAACGTCACCATCTTTGGACTGAACGGTTGTTTTTTGAGTCAGGCTGATGGGGCGGGCGACCGCTGGTGGGACGAAAGCGGTCATGGGAAATCGTCCGCGTCGTCGCCGGCTTGTCACAAGAGCCAAAATGGTCTGTTTTGGCCCGCTTTTTGGGTTTTTTTGGGTGTTTTGCGGGTCGCGGGCGACCGCAGTGAGTTTGGAGCGAACGTCACCATCTCAAAGACTCGAACCCCGGGTGGTGGCACAGTATCGATGGGGCTTTCGGATAATTGTGGATCTGGTGGTCGCCACCGTCGCTTACCGTTCCCGTCACAAAAAAAATGGTCTGCTTTTGGGTCCGCTTTGGGTGTTTTTTGGTCGTGATCATGCAGCTTGCGGGTGCGAAGTGGAGCTGGAGCGAACGTCACCATCTCAAGACTCGAACTCGGTGGCACGCTTTCAGTGGCTGGATGGGCTTTCTCGATAACGTGGACGTTGGTCGCTCGCCGCCGCCGTCTCTTGCCGCCGCTGTACGCATCGCCGGGTCCCAAAATGGCTCTTTGGCCTGTTTTTGGCTGATTCGGGGTCATGCAGGATCGCGAGGGAGATGAGCGGGCGGAACGCCGACCAAACTTCCATTTTGGTGGCAAGAGTTGGAACCCCCCCTTAGGTGCCCGGCCCGCTATTGTTCGCTGCCGTCAGTCGCCGCTGAGCTCAAAGCCCAAAATATTTTTCATGCGTGTGTGATGGCATGAAACGCCCCGGCTTTCACATTTATTCTTTTCGCCTCAACCAGAGCCAAAATTGTCTCGCTTTTGAATTTTCATCGCGCACGGCAGATATCTTGTCGTTGATTGCTTTTTTTTTTGATCGGCCACTTGAGTCTCTTTGACTCGCGGGTTGGCGGGGTCGTCCGATGGGGTGATCGGTCGCGATGTGAGTGGTGATGGATTTGTATGCCGTGGTGGGCTCCCTCGCTATTGTGGCAACCGACCATCGATGCTTCAAGTCCCTTCAATTGTATCGCCGAATGGAGTTGTGTGCGCTGTTCTGCACCATCTACCCAGTTCCTTGGGAAATTGGCTTTTTTGTTTAGCATGCCTATCCACTTCTCATGTGTTATACTGGATGAGGAGTGCCGATGTCCCGGCACCTTGTGTGTCCTCGAACGATGGTTTGGCTTAGACCCCTCGCCTCGATTGGCTCCTCGTGTTCATGTGAGTTTCTTCGATGCAAGTGGATAAGAATGTCCCAAGGGTCTTTTGACCCGCGGCACACGATCGGTTGCTTTTTCGTGGTCGCCTCTTCGATGGATGATGGTCGTTCCATCGCTGCCCACCTTTTCCTTTGTGGTGCTTGGTGGGCATGTTGGGCTTGGCGCCATGGAGGACGTGCTACCCGGTTGATCCCGCCAAGAGTCATATGTTTGTCTCAAAGATTAAGCCATGCATGTGTAAGTATGAACTATTTCGCATCGCGGAAACCGCGAATGGCTCATTAAATCAGTTATAGTTTGTTTGATGGTACGTGCTACCGGATAACCGTAGTAATTCTAGAGCTAATACGCGCAACAAACCCCACTTCCTAAGGGATGCATTTATTAGATAAAAGGTCGACGCGGGCTTTGCCCGCCGCCCGATGATTCATGATAACTCGACGGATCGCGACGCCCTCGTCGCCGGCGACGATCATTCAAATTTCTGCCCTATCAACTTTCGATGGTAGGATAGGGGCCTACCATGGTGGTGACGGGTGACGGAGAATTAGGGTTCGATTCCGGAGAGGGAGCCCGAGAAACGGCTACCACATCCAAGGAAGGCAAAAAGCAGCGCAAAAATTACCCAATCCTCGACACCGGGAGGTAGTGACAATAAATAACAATACCGGCTCTTCGAAGTCCGGTAATTGAATGAGTACACCTAAATCCCTTTAACGAGGATCCATTGAGGGCAAGTCCGGTGCCGCCAGCCGTGGTAATTCCAGCCCAATAGCGATATTTAAGTTGTTGCGCTAAAAAAGCTCGAAGTTGGACTTTGGGATCGGGTCGGTCGGTCCGGCCATGGCAGTAACCGGCCGTCCCATCCCTTCGTTTCGGCGGCGATGCGTTCGGCCTTAATCGGTCGGGTCGTGGCCTCCCAAGGCTGTTATTTTGAAGAAATTAGAGTGTTCAAAAGCAAGCCCACGCCCGGATACATTAGCATGGGATAACATCACGATTTCGGTCCTATTGTGTTGGCCTTCTGGATCGGAGTAATGATTAAGAGGGACAAATGGGGCATTCAGATTTCATAGTCGAGGTGAAATTTTTGGATTTATGAAAGACTAACCACCGCGAAAAGCATTTGCCAAGGATGTTTTCATTAATCAAGAACGAAAAGTTGGGGGGCTCAAGACCATCGATACCGCCCTAGTCTCAACCATAAACGATGCCCACCGTGGATCGGCGGATGTTGTTTTAGACTCTCGCCGGCACCTTATGAGAAATCAAAGTCTTTGGGTTCGGGGGGGAGTATGGTCGCAAGGTGAAACTTAAAGGAATTGACGGAAGGGCACCACCAGAGGGAGGAGCTCGCGGCTTAATTTGACTCAACACGGGAAACTTACCGTGTCCGCACATAGCAAGGATTGATGATCGAGAGCTCTTTTCTTGATTCTATGGGTGGTGGTGCATGGTCGTTTTAGTTGGTGGAGCGATTTGTCCGGTTAATTCGATAACTAACGAGACCTCACCGCTAACTAGCTACGCGGAGGCATCCCCTCCGCCAGCTTCTTAGAGGGACTATGGCCGTTTAGGGCCACGGAAGTTTGAGGCAATAATGTGTCTGTGATGCCCTTAGATGTTCTCGTCGCGACGACGCTACATCGATGTATTCAACGAAGTTCATAGCCTTGGCCGACTGTGCCCGTAATCTTTTGAAAATTTCATCGTGATGGGGATAGATCATTGCAATTGTTGGTCTTCAACGAGGAATTTTAGTAAGCCGAAGTCATCACCGCTGACTACGCCCCCGCCCTTTGTACACACCGCCCGCCGCTTCCTACCGATTGAATGGTCCGTGAAGTGTTCGGATCGAGGCGACGGGGGGTCGCCGCCGCCGACGACGTCGCGAGAAGTCCACCGAACCTTATCATTTAGAGGAAGGAGAAGTCGTAACAAGGTTTCCGTAGGTGAACCCGCGGAAGGATCATTGTCGAGACCCATTGACGAGGATGACCGCACGCGCCAACCTATGCTCGCCGCCGGGCTTGTCCCGACGACGCCCCAATGTCGGCCCGC
>UBIG03000060.1:15000-22500 GCA_900464855.2 Musa schizocarpa
AACCCCGGTGGCACAGGGCTGGATGGGGCTCTCGGATAACAGGGACGGTGCTGGTTGTTCGGCGCCGCCGCTGTCCTGTCCGCCGCCGCCGCCGTCGCAAGCAGCCAAAAAATGGCCTGTTTTGGCCCGCTTTTTGGGCTGTTTTTGGGCTGTTTTTTAGAAGGCGGGCGACCGCGGTGAGCGGCGCTGAACGTCAGCCATCTCAGCACCCCTGAACCCCGGTGGCACAGGGCTGGATGGGGCTTTTCGGATAACAGGACGGTGTTGCCCGCCGCTTTTCGCTGTCATTGTCCGCCGTCGTCGCGCCGCAAGCCAAAAAAAATGGCCTGTTTTGGCCCGCTTTGGGCTGTTTTTGGGCTGTTTTTTGGCGCGCGGGCGACCGCGGTGAGCGGCGCGAACGTCAGCCATCTCAAGACTGAACCCCCGGTGGCACAGGGCTGGATGGGGCTTTCGGATAACAGGGGACGGTGTGCTGCCCGCGGCTTTCGCCGCTGTCCGCCGTCGTCGCTTCGCAAGAGCCAAAAAATGGCCTGTTTTGGCCCGTTTTGGGCTGTTTTTTTTTTTCGCGGCGCTGCGGCGCGGGCCGCGCGGTGAGCGGAGCGAACGTCAGCCATCTCAGCACCCTGAACCCCGGTGGCACAGGGCTGGATGGGGCTTTTCGGATAACAGGGGACTGTGTTGCCCGCCGCTTCGCTGCTGTCCGCCGCCGTCGTCGCTTGCGCAGCCAAAAAAATGGCCTGTTTTGGCCCGCTTTGGGCTGTTTTTTGGCTGTTTTTTCGTGGTGCGGCGGCGACCGTGGTGAGCTGGGCGCTGAACGTCAGCCATCTCAGCACCCTGGAACCCCGGTGGCACAGGGCTGGATGGGGCTTTCGGATAACAGGGGACGGTGCTGCCCGGCTGCTGTCCGCCGCCGTTGCTGCTTTGCGCGAGCCAAAATGGCCTATTTTTGGCCTGTTTTTGGGCTGTTTTTTGGTTGCTGCGGCGACCGGGCGGTGAGCGCGGCTTTGAAAACGTCAGCCATCTCGAGCACCCTGAGCTGGTGGCACAGGGCTGATGGGGGCCGTCGTCGCTGGCTTTCAAGAGCCAAAAATGGCCTGTTTTGGCCAAAAATGGTCTGTTTTGGGCTGTTTTGGGCTGTTTTTTGCTGTTTTTGGCGGCGGCGACCGCGGTGAGCGGAGCGAACGTCACCATCTCAGCACCCTGGAACCCCCGGTGGCACAGGGCTGGATGGGGCTCTCGGATAACAGGGACGGTGCTGCCGCCCGCTTCGCTTGGTTGTCCGTCCGCGTCGTCGCCTTCTCTCACAGCGCAGCCAAAAAATGGCCTGTTTTGGCCCGTTTTGGGCTGTTTTTTTGGCTGTTTTGGCGTGCGTGCGGCGGACCGCGGTGAGCGGCGCTGAACGTCAGCCATCTCAGCCCCTGAAACCCCCGGTGGCACAGGGCTGGATGGGGCTTTCGGATAACAGGGACGGTGCTGCCGCCGCCGCCGCTGTCCGCCGCCGTCGTCGCTTCGCTGCGCAGCAAAAAATGGCCTGTTTTGGCCCGCTTTGGGCTGTTTTTGGGCTGTTTTTTCGCGGCGACCGCGGCGACCGGTGAGCTGGAGCGAACGTCACCATCTCAGCACCCTGGAACCCCGGGTGGCACAGGGCTGGATGGGGCTCGGATAACAGGGACGGTGTTGCCTGCCGCCGCGCTCGCTGTCTGTCCGCTCGTCGCGTCGCTTCAAGCTCGCGAGCCAAAAAATGGCCTGTTTTGGCCCGCTTTTGGGCTGTTTTTGGCTGTTTTCGCGGCTGTGCGCGGCGACGACCGGTGAGCGGCGCTGAACGTCAGCCATCTCAGCACCCTGAACCCCGGGTGGCACAGGGCTGGATGGGGCTTTCGGATAACAGGGACGGTGCTGCCCGCCGCCGCCGCTTCGCTGTCCGTCCCGCTCGTCGTCGTTTCGCTGCGAGCAAAAAAAATGGCCTGTTTTGGCCCGTTTTGGGCTGTTTTTTTGGCTGTTTTCAGCGTGCGGCGGCGACCGCGGTGAGCGGAGCTGAACGTCAGCCATCTCAGCACCTGGAACCCCGGGTGGCACAGGGCTGGATGGGGCTTTCGGATAACAGGGACGGTGCTGCCCGCAGGGCCGCTCGCTGTCCGCCGCGTTAACAGAGCAAAAAAATGGCCTGTTTTGGCCCGTTTTTGGGCTGTTTTTGGGCTGTTTTCCCGGCGTCTGGCATGGGCGGCGACCGCGGTGAGCGGGCGCTGAACGTCACCATCTCAGCACCCTGAACCCCCGGTGGCACAGGGCTGGATGGGGCTTTCGGATAACAGGGACGGTGCTGCCCGCCGCCGCCGTCGCTGTCCGCCTTCGTCGCTTCGCTTCAGCGAGCAAAAAATGGCCTGTTTTGGCCCGTTTTTGGGCTGTTTTTGGTCTGTTTCGGCGTGCGCGGCGACCGAGCGGTGAGCGGAGCGAACGTCAACCATCTCAGCACCCTGAACCCCGGTGGCACAGGGCTGGATGGGGCTCTCGGATAACAGGGGACGGTGCTGCCCGCCGCCGCCGCTGCTGTCCGCCGTCGTCGTCGCGCTTTCGCGCAGCCAAAATGGCCTGTTTTGGCCCGTTTTGGGCTGTTTTTGGGCTGTTTTTCAGCGTCTGCGGGCGACCGCGGTGAGCGGGCGCTGAACGTCACCATCTCAGCACCCTGGAACCCCGGTGGCACAGGGCTGGATGGGGCTTTCGGATAACAGGGACGGTGCTTTGGCCGCTGTCCGCCGCCGTCGCTTCGCTTCGCGCAGCCAAAAAATGGCCTGTTTTGGCCCGTTTTGGGCTTTTTTTTTGTTTTTTTCGGTCGGCGCGACCGTGGTGGTGGAGCTGAACGCGAACGTCACCATCTCAGCACCTGGAACCCCGGGTGGCACAGGGCTGGATGGGGCTCTCGGATAACAGGGACGGTGCTGCCCGCCGCTTCATTGTCGCTGTCCGCCCGTCGTCGCCGTTCGCGCGCAGCCAAAATGGCCTGTTTTTTGGCCCGTTTTTGGCTGTTTTTGGCTGTTTTACAGCGTCGCGGGCGACCGCGGTGAGAGGGCGCTGAACGTCACCATCTCAGCACCCTGGAACCCCCGGTGGCACAGGGCTGGATGGGGCTTTCGGATAACAGGGACGGTGCTGCCCGCCCGCCGCTTCGCTGTCCGCCTGCTCGTCGCTGCTTTCGCACAGCAAAAAATGGCCTGTTTTTGGTTTTTTTGGGCTGTTTTTGGGCTGTTTTTGGCGTGCTCGCGGCGACCGCGTGGTGAGCTGGAGCGAACGTCAGCCATCTCAGCACCCTGAACCCCGGTGGCACAGGGCTGGATGGGGCTCTCGGATAACAGGGACGGTGCTGCCCGCCCGCCGCTGGCGTCCGCTGTCCGTCCGCTCATCGCCGTTTTTCTTTTTTGGGCTGTTTGCAAAAAAATGGCCTGTTTTGGCCCACCATTTTGGCTGTTTTTTTTTGTTTTGGGTTGAGGCGATGGGGCGGCCTGTCGGATTTTGGCTGTGGCTTCGCTTCGCTGTCCGCCGCCGTCGTCGCTTCGCTTTCAGCGCAGCCAAAAATGGCCTGTTTTGGCCTGTTTTGGGCTGTTTTTTGGCTGTTTTTGGCGGCGTCGCGGCGACCGCGGTGAGCCGGAGCGAACGTCACCATCTCAGCACCCTGAACCCCGGTGGCACAGGGCTGGATGGGGCTTTCGGATAACAGGGACGGTGTGTTGCCCGCCGCCGCTTCGCTGTCCGTCCGCCGTCGTCGTCGCGCGAGCAAAAAAAAATGGCCTGTTTTGGCCTGTTTTGGCCTGTTTTGGGCTGTTTTTGGGCTTTTTCAGCGTGGCGCGGCGACCGTGGTGAGGGCGCTGAACGTCAGCCATCTCAGCACCCTGGAACCCCGGGTGGCACAGGGCTGGATGGGGCTTTCGGATAACAGGGACGGTGCTGCCCGCCGCCATTTCGCTGTCCGCCGCTCGTCGCCGCTTCGCGCAGCCAAAAAATGGCCTATTTTGGCCCGTTTTGGGCTGTTTTTGGCTGTTTTTCGGCGTGCTGCGGGCGACCGCTGTGAGCCGGAGGAGCTTTGAACGCCTGTCCGCCATCTCAGCACCCTGATGGCCTGTTTTGGTGGCCGTTTTGGGCTGTTTTTGGCGTTTTGGGGGATAGGATAAGTGGAGGTTGCTGTTGTCCGCCGCCGCTGTCCGCTGTCCGCCGTCGTCGCTCGCTCATGCAGCCAAAAAATGGCCTGTTTTGGCCCATTTTGGGCTTTTTTGGGCTGTTTTTGTGCTGCGCGGCGACCGCTGGGTGAGCCGGAGCGAACGTCACCATCTCAAGACTCGAACCCCGGTGTTTTGGGCTGGATGGGGCTCTCGGATAACAGGGACGGTGCTGCCGCCGCCGTCCTCGCTCATCTGTCCGCCCTTCGTCGTCTTCGCTTCAAGCAGCCAAAAAATGGTCTGTTTTTTGGCCCGTTTTGGGCTGTTTTTGGGCTGTTTTTGGCGGCGATTGTTTTTGGCTGTCTGGGCGGGCGACCGCTGTGATGGGAGCGAACGTCACCATCTCAAGACTCGGAACCCCGGTGGCACAGGGCTGGATGGGGCTCTCGGATAACAGGGGACGGTGCTGCTGCCCGGGCTTCGCCGCTGTCTCGCCGTCGTCGCTTCGCTTGGCGCGAGCAAAAAATGGCCTGTTTTGGCCCGTTTTGGGCTGTTTTTTTTGGCTGTTGGGGCGTCGCTCGCGGCGACCGCAGTGAGTTGGAGCGAACGTCACCATCTCAGCACTCGAACCCGGTGGTGGCACATGGCTGGATGGGGCTTTCGGATAACAGGGACGGTGCTGCGCCGCCGCCATCGTCCGTCCGTCGCCGCCCCGACCAAAAAATGGTCTGTTTTGGCCCGTTTTGGGCTGTTTTTTTTTTTTTTTTTTTGCGTGTCGCGGTGGGCGAGCAGTGAGAGCGGAGCGAACGTCACCATCTCGGCACTGGAACCCCGGTGGCACAGAGCTGGATGGGGCTTTTTCGATAACAGGGACGGTGTTGCCCGCCGCCATTCATTGTCCGCCGGCCTCGTCGTCGCCGTCGTCGCTTTTCGCGCAGAACAAAAAAAATGGCCTGTTTTTTTGGCCTGTTTTTTTGGCTGATTTTCGGTCGCGGCGACCGTGTTGAGCCGGCGCGGAAACGTCACCAGCCTCAAGACCTTGAACCCCCCCCTAGGTGTGCCCGCCGCCGTTGTTCGCCGCCGTCGCTTTTTTGGGCAGATTTTTTTTCATGTGTGGTGATGGCATGAAACGTCTTTTTACTTCACATTTATTCTTTTCGCTCTCAACCGTAGCCAAAATTGTCTCGCTTTTGAATTTTCATCGCACGGCGGTATCTTGTCGTTGATTGCTTTTTTTTTTGATCGGCCACTTGAGTCTCTTTGACTCGTGGTTGGCGATATGGGTCGTCCGGATGGGGTGATCGGTCGGCATGTGAGTGGTGATGGATTTGTATGCCATGGTGGGCTCCCCGCCGCTATTCAGGCAACCGACCATCGATGCTTCAAGTCCCTTCAATTGTACTCGCTTTCGAATGGAGTTGTGTGCGTTGTTCTGCACCATCTACCTAGTTCCTTGGGAAATTGGCTTTGTTTAGCATGCCTATCCACTTCTCATGTGTTATACTGGATGAGGAGTGCCGATGTCCGTGCACCTTGTGTGTCCTCGAACGATGGCTTGGCTTAGACCCCTCGCCTCGATTGGCTCTGTGTTCATGTGAGTGCTCTTCGATGCAGTGGATAAGAATGTCCCAAGGGTCTTTTGACCCGCGGGCACACGATCGGTTGGCTTTTTCGCGGTCGCCCTTCGATGGATGATGGTCGTCCCATCGTTGCCCACCTTTCCTTTGTGGTGCTTGGTGGGCATGTTGGGCTTGGCGTCATGGAGGACGTGCTACCCGGTTGATCCCGCCAAGAGTCATATGCTTGTCTCAAAGATTAAGCCATGCATGTGTAAGTATGAACTATTTCGCATCGTGGAAACCGCGAATGGCTCATTAAATCGATTATAGTTTGTTTGATGGTACGTGCTACCGGATAACCGTAGTAATTCTAGAGCTAATACGTGCAAAAACCCCACTTCCGGAAGGGATGCATTTATTAGATAAAAAGGTCGACGCGGGCTTTGCCCGCCGCCCGATGATTCATGATAACTCGACGGATCGCACGCGCCCTCGTGTCGGCGGCGACGCATCATTCAAATTTCTGCCCTATCAACTTTCGATGGTAGGATAGGGGCACTACCATGGTGGTGACGGGTGACGGAGAATTAGGGGTTCGATTAGGAGAGGGAGCCTCGAGAAACGGCTACCACATCCAAGGAAGGCAAAGCAAAGCGCAAGAAATTACCCAACTCGACACGGGAGGTAGTGACAATAAATAACAATACCGGGCTCTTCGAGTCGGTAATTGAATGAGTACAATCTAAATCCCTTTAACGAGGATCCATTGGAGGGCAAGTCCGGTGCCAAAGCCCGCGGTAATTCCAGCCCAATAGCGTATATTTAAGTTGTTGCGCTTAAAAAAGCTCGAAGTTGGACTTTGGGGACGGGTCGGTCGGGTCCGCCGCGGCAGGCAACGGCCGTCCCATCCCTTCGTCGGCGATGCGTGTTCTGGCCTTAACTCGGGTCGTCGGCCTCCCCAAGGCTGTTATTTTGAAGAAATTAGAGTGTTTCAAAGCAAGCCCACGCCTGGATACATTAGCATGGGATAACATCACAGATTTTCGGTCCTATTGTGTTGGTTTCGGGATCGGAGTAATGATTAAGAGGGGGATCGGGGGGCATTCAGATTTCATAGTCGAGGTGAAATTCTTGGATTTATGAAAGACGAACCATCGCGAAAAGCATTTGCCAAGGATGTTTTCATTAATCAAGAACGAAAGTTGGGGGGCTCAAGACGATCGATACCGCCCTAGTCTCAACCATAAACGATGCCCACCGTGGATGGGCGGGATGTTGTTTTAGGACTCACCGGCACCTTATGAGAAATCAAAGTCTTTGGGTTAGGGGGGGAGTATGGTCGCAAGGCTGAAACTTAAAGGAATTGACGGAAGGGCACCACTGGGGAGTGGAGCGCGGCTTAATTTGACTCAACACGGGAAACTTACCGTGTCGACATAGCAAGGATTGATGATCGAGAGCTCTTTTCTTGATTCTATGGGTGGTGGTGCATGGCCGTTTTTAGTTGGTGGAGCGATTTGTCCGGTTAATTCGATAACTAACGAGACCTCACCGCTAACTAGCTACGCGGAGGCATCCCTCCGCCGCCTTCTTAGAGGGACTATGGCCGTTTAGGGCCACGGAAGTTTGAGGCAATAACAGTGTCCGTGATGCCCTTAGATGTTCGGGTCGACGCCGCCGCCATAATCGATGTATTCAACGAAGTCTATAGCCTTGGCCGACGTGCCCGGTAATCTTTGAAAATTTCATCGTGATGGGGATAGATCATTGCAATTGTTGGTCTTCAACGAGGA
>UBIG03000060.1:27500-35000 GCA_900464855.2 Musa schizocarpa
TGCATACTGGATTTGAGGCAAACAAGCAAGCAAGGCACGCGTGCTTCATGACTGCTGTGCAGGAGCTTAACATGCTGCAATGCAGGAGCTTAACGCGTTGAACGAACGAACGAACGAGCGCGCGTGCTGAACGAACGAACGAACCAACCTCAGCTGCAGCCGAGATGCTCCTGCTGAAAACTGCCCGCTGCTTCGCTGTCCTGTCCACCGCCGTCGTCGGGGCGCTCATCGCGGCCAAAAAATGGCCTGTTTTGGCCCGCTTTGGGCTTTTTTTTGGGCTGTTTTTGGGTTTGGCGCAATGCGGGCGACCGCGGTGAGCGGAGCGAAACGTCAGCCATCTCAGCACCCTGGAACCCCCGGTGGCACAGGGCTGGATGGGGCTCTCGGATAAACTGTGCTGCGCCGCCTTCGCTGTCTCAGCTGTCCGCCGTCGTCGCCGTCTTCGCGCAGCCAAAAAATGGCCTGTTTTGGCCCGTTTTTGGGCTGTTTTTGGGCTGTTTTTTTTGGGCGTGCGAAGGCGGGCGACCGCGGTGAGCTGGCGCTGAACGTCAACCATCTCAGCACCCTGGAACCCCGGGTGGCACAGGGCTGGATGGGGCTTTCGGATAACAGGGGACGGTGCTGCCCGCGGCCGCTTCGCTGTCCGCCGCGCGTCGTCTTCATTCGCGCAAAAAAATGGCCTGTTTTGGCCCGTTTTGGGCTGTTTTTGGGCTGTTTTGGCGCGTGCGGCGGCGCCGCGGTGAGCGGCGCGAACGTCAGCCATCTCAGCACCCTGGAACCCCCGGTGGCACAGGGCTGGATGGGGCTCTCGGATAACAGGGACGGTGCTGCCCGCGCCGCTCGCCATTGTCCGTCCGCCGTCGCTTCGCGCGCGAGCAAAAAAATGGCCTGTTTTGGCCCGTTTTGGGCTGTTTTTTTTGGGCTGTTTTTGCGCTTGCGGCGGCGACCATGGGTGAGCGGCGAAAACGTCACCATCTCAGCACCCTGGAACCCCGGTGGCACAGGGCTGGATGGGGCTTTCGGATAACAGGGGGACGGTGCTGCCCGCCGCGCCGCCGCCGCTGTCCGCCGCTCGTCGCTTCGCAGCAGCAAAAAATGGCCTGTTTTGGCCCGTTTTGGGCTGTTTTTTGGCTGTTTTCGCGTGCTCGCGGCGACCGGGTGAGCGGAGCTGAACGTCAGCCATCTCAGCACCCTGGAACCCCGGGTGGCACAGGGCTGGATGGGGCTTTCGGATAACAGGGACGGTGCTGCCCGCTGTTTTTGGGCCGCCGCTGTCCGCCGCTCGTCGTTCGCTTCGCGCAGCAGCAAAAAATGGCCTGTTTTGGCCCGTTTTGGGCTGTTTTTGGTTTTTTTTTGGCGTGGCCGCGGGCGACGCTGTGGTGGCGAGGCTGAACGTCAGCCATCTCAGCACCCTGGAACCCCCGGTGGCACAGGGCTGGATGGGGCTTTTTTCGGATAACAGGGACGGTGCTGCTGCCCGCGCGGCGCCGCTGTCCGTCGTCGTCGCTTCGCGCGCAGCCAAAAAATGGCCTGTTTTGGCCCGTTTTGGGCTGTTTTTGGTCTGTTGGCAGCGTCTTGGCGCGCTGGTGAGCGGGTGTGGCGGCGCAAAACGTCACCATCTCAGCACCCTGGAACCCCGGTGGCACAGGGCTGGATGGGGCTCTCGGATAACAGGGACGGTGCTGCCCGCCGCCCGTCGCTGTCCGCTCGTCCTTCGCTTCGCGCAGCAGCAAAAAATGGCCTGTTTTGGCCCGTTTTGGGCTGTTTTGGGCTGTTTTTACAGCGTGCTCGGGCGGCGGCCGTGGTGAGCGGCGCTGAACGTCACCATCTCAGCACCCTGGAACCCCGGTGGCACAGGGCTGGATGGGGCTTTCGGATAACAGGGACGGTGCTGTGCCGCCGCTTCGCCGCTGTCCGCCGTCGTCGCGCCTTCGCGCAGCCAAAAAAAATGGCCTGTTTTGGCCCGTTTTGGGGCTTTTTTGGGCTGTTTTAGCGTGCTCGCGGCGACCGCGGTGAGTGGGCCGGCGAACGTCAGCCATCTCAGCACCCTGGAACCCCGGTGGCACAGGGCTGGATGGGGCTCTCGGATAACAGGGACGGTGCTGCCCGCCGCTGGCCGCTGTCCGCGCGTCGTCGCTTCGCTTTCAGCGCAGAAAAAAAAATGGCCTGTTTTGGCCTGTTTTTGGGCTGTTTTTGGGCTGTTTTAGCGCGCGGGCGGCGACCGGTGTGAGCGGAGCTGAACGTCACCATCTCAGCACCCTGGAACCCCCGGGTGGCACAGGGCTGGATGGGGCTTTCGGATAACAGGGGGACGGTGCTGCCGCCCGCCGCTGTCGCTGTCCGCCGCTCGTCGCTTCACAAGCAGCAGCAAAAAATGGCCTGTTTTGGCCCGTTTTGGGCTTTTTTTTGGGCTGTTTTTCGGCGTCTTTGCGGCGACCGCGGTGAGCCGGAGCTGAACGTCAGCCATCTCAGCACCCTGGAACCCCGGGTGGCACAGGGCTGGATGGGGCTTTCGGATAACAGGGGGGACGGTGCTGCCCGCCGCCGCTCGCTGTCCGCCGCCGTCGCGTCGCTTCGCTTTCAGCAGAGAAAAAAATGGCCTGTTTTGGCCCGTTTTGGGCTGTTTTTGGCTGTTTTCGGCGCGTGCTGGCGGCGACCGTGGTGAGTGGCGCTGAACGTCACCATCTCAGCACCCTGGAACCCCCGGTGGCACAGGGCTGGATGGGGCTTTCGGATAACAGGGGACGGTGCTGCCCGCCGCCGCTCGCTGTCCGCCGCTCGTCCTTCGCTTTCGCGAGCAGCAAAAATGGCCTGTTTTGGCCCGTTTTGGGCTGTTTTTTGGTCTGTTTTCGCGCGTGCTGCGGCGACCGGCGGTGAGCGGAGCTGAACGTCACCATCTCAGCACCCTGGAACCCCCGGTGGCACAGGGCTGGATGGGGCTCTCGGATAACAGGGACGGTGCTGCTGCCGCCGCCGCTTTCGCTGTCCCGCCGTCGTCGCTTCGCTCGCGCAGCAAAAAAAATGGCCTGTTTTGGCCCGTTTTGGGCTGTTTTTGGCTTTTTTTGCGGGTGGCGCGGCGACCGCGGGTGAGCGGCGCTGAACGTCACCATCTCAGCACCCTGAACCCCGGTGGCACAGGGCTGGATGGGGCTTTCGGATAACAGGGACGGTGCTGCCCGCCGCCGCATCTCGCTGCTGTCGCCGCGCCCGCCGTCGTCGCTTCGCAGCAGCCAAAAAATGGCCTGTTTTGGCCCTGTTTTTTTTTTTTTGGCGTTTTCGCGGGCGGCGACCGGTGGTGAGCTTTGAGCGAACGTCAGCCATCTCAGCACCTGGAACCCCGGGTGGCACAGGGCTGGATGGGGCTCTCGGATAACAGGGGACGGTGCTGCCCGCCGCCCGCCGCTGTCCGCCGTCGCTCGTCGTTCGCGCAGCCAAAAATGGCCTGTTTTGGCCCGTTTTTGGCTGTTTTTTGGCTGTTTTGGCGCGCGTGCTGCGGCGACCGCGGTGAGCGGGCGCGAACGTCACCATCTCAGCACCCTGGAACCCCGGGTGGCACAGGGCTGGATGGGGCTTTTTCGATAACAGGGGGGACGGTGCTGCCTGCCGCCCGCGCTGTCGCTGTCGTCGCCGTCGTCGCTGCTTTCGCAGCCAAAAAATGGCCTGTTTTGGCCCGTTTTTGTTTTGGCTGTTTTTGGGCTTTTTTTTTTCGGCGCGGTTTGCGGCGACCGCGGTGAGCGGAGGAGGTGAACGTCGCCATCTCAGCACCCTGAACCCCGGTGGCACTGGGCTGGATGGGGCTCTCGGATAACAGGGGCGGTGCTGCGCCGCCCGGCCGCTGGCCGCCGCTCATCGCTCTTCAGCAGGCAGCCAAAAAATGGCCTGTTTTGGCCCGTTTTTGGCTGTTTTGGATGTTTTTTCGGATAACAGGGACGGTGATGCTGTGAGCCGCTCCGTCGCTGTTCGTCGCTTCTTTTCAGCGCAAAAAAAATGGCCTGTTTTGGCCTGTTTTGGGCTGTTTTTTTTTTGGGCTGTTTGCGCGCGTGCTGGGCGACCGCGGTGATGGCGAGCTGAACGTCACCATCTCAGCACCCTGAACCCCCGGTGGCACAGGGCTGGATGGGGCTTTCGGATAACAGGGACGGTGCTGTTGCCCCGCCGCTCGCTGTCCGCCCGCTCGTCGTCGCTTCGCTTCGCGCAAAAATGGCCTGTTTTGGCCTGTTTTGGCCCGTTTTGGGCTGTTTTTTGGGCTTTTTTGGCGGCGTGCGGCGCGGCGACCGTGGTGTGAGCGGCGCTGAACGTCAGCCATCTCAGCACCCTGGAACCCCGGTGGCACAGGGCTGGATGGGGCTTTCGGATAACAGGGGACGGTGCTGCCCGCCGCCGCTCGCTGTCCGCCGCTCCTTCGTCGCTTCGCTTCGCGCGCAGCCAAAAAATGGCCTTTTTGGCCCGTTTTGGGCTTTTTTTGGCTGTTTTTCGGCGTGCTTTTGGCGCTGGCGCGGCGACCGCGCTGAGCGACCGCTCGCTGTCCGTCGTCGTCCGCTCGTCGCTCTTTCAGCCCCAAAAAATGGCCTGTTTTTTGGCCTGTTTTGGGCTGTTTTTGGGGCTGGCGGCGATGACCGCGATGAGCGGGAGCGTCGCCGCTCGCTGTAATCCGCCCGCGTCGTCGCTGTCCGCTGTCCGTCCTTCGTCGCTTCGCTCATGCAGCCAAAAAAATGGCCTGTTTTGGCCCATTTTGGGCTTTTTTTTGGCTGTTTTTTTTTGGGCGGCTTGCGCGGCGACCGTGGTGAGCGGAGCGAACGTCACCATCTCAGACACCGTCGAACCCGGGTGTGGTTTGGGCTGGATGGGGCTCTCGGATAACAGGACGGTGCTGCCCGTTTCGCGCGCCGCTGTCCGCGTCGCTGTCGTCGCTTCATTTCGCGCGCAGCCAAAATGGCCTGTTTTGGCCCGTTTTGGGCTGTTTTTGGCTGTTTTCGGCGTCTTTCGCGGCGACCGCTGTGAGCGGAGCGAACGTCACCATCTCAGCACCCTGGAACCCCGGGTGGCACAGGGCTGGATGGGGCTCTCGGATAACAGGGGACGGTGCTGCCTCGCCGCTTCGCGCCGTCCGTCTCGTCTTCGTCGCTCGCTCGCGCGAGCCAAAAAAATGGCCTGTTTTGGCCCGTTTTTGGGCTGTTTTTGGCTGTTTTGGCGTCTTTGCGGCGACCGCAGTGAGCGGAGCGAACGTCACCATCTCAGCACCCCTGAACCCCCGGTGGCACAGAGCTGGATGGGGCTTTCGGATAACAGGGACGGTGCTGCCGCTGCCGCCGCTCGTCGCCGTCTTCGTCGCCGCATGACAAAAAATGGCCTGTTTTGGCCCGTTTTTGGGCTGTTTTTTTGGTTTTTTTTGTGTCGGTCGCGGCGACCGAGCTGAGCGGAGCGAACGTCACCATCTCGGCACCCCTGAACCCCCGGGTGGCACAGAGCTGGATGGGGCTTTTCGATAACAGGGGACGGTCTTGCCCTGCTGCCGCCTTCGCATTGTCGCCGTCTCGTCGTCGTCGTCGCTTGTCGCTTGACAAGAACAAAAAAATGGCCTGTTTTTGGCCTGTTTTTTGGGATTTCTCGGTCGCGGGCGACCGTGTTGAGCGGCGTGGAAACGTCACCCAGCTCAGCACCTTTGAACCCCCCCCTAGGTGCCCGCCGCCGCCATTGCGTTGTTCGCCGCCGTCGCTTTTTTGGGCAGATTTTTTTTCATCTTTGTGGTGATGGCATGAAACGAAACGCCATTTACTTCACATTTATTCTTTTCGCTCTCAACCGTAGCCAAAATTGTCTCGTTTTGAATTTTCATCGCACGGCGGTATCTTGTCGTTGATTGCTTTTTTTTGATCGGCCACTTGAGTCTCTTTGACTCGTGGTTGGCGATATGGGTGTCCGATGGGGTGATGATCGGTCGGCATGTGAGTGGTGATGGATTTGTATGCCGTGGTGGGCTCCCCCGCTATTGCTATTGTGCGGTGACCATCGATGCTTCAAGTCCCTTCAATTGTACTCTGCTTTCGAATGGAGTTGTGCGTTGTTCTGTACCATCTACCTAGTTCCTTGGGAAATTGGCTTTGTTTAGCATGCCTATCCACTTCTCATGTGTTATACGGATGAGGAGTGCCGATGTCCGTGCACCTTGTGTGTCCTCGAGCGATGGCTTGGCTTAGACCCCTCGTCTCGATTGGCTCTGTGTTCATGTGAGTGCTCTTCGATGCAGTGGATAAGAATGTCCCAAGGGTCTTTTGACCGTGGCACCACGATCGGTTGGCTTTTCGTGTCGCCCTTCGATGGATGATGGGCGTCCCATCGTTGCCCACCTTTCCTTTGTGGTGCTTGGTGGGCATGTTGGGCTTGGCGTCATGGAGGACGTGCTACCGGTTGATCCCGCCAAGTAGTCATATGCTTGTCTCAAAGATTAAGCCATGCATGTGTAAGTATGAACTATTTCGCATCGTGAAACCGCGAATGGCTCATTAAATCGATTATAGTTTGTTTGATGGTACGTGCTGCTACCGGGATAACCGTAGTAATTCTAGAGCTAATACGTGCAACAAACCCCGACTTCGGAAGGGATGCATTTATTAGATAAAAGGTCGACGCGGGCTTTGCCCGCCGCTCCGATGATTCATGATAACTTCGACGGATCGCACGGCCCCGCGTGCGGCGACGCATCATTCAAATTTCTGCCCTATCAACTTTCGATGGTAGGATAGGGGCCTACCATGGTGGTGACGGGTGACGGAGAATTAGGGTTCGATTAGGAGAGGGAGCACGAGAAACGGCTACCACATCCAAGGAAGGAAGCGGCGCATAAATTACCCAATCGACACGGGGGAGGTAGTGACAATAAATAACAATACCGGGCTCTTCGAAGTGCGGTAATTGGAATGAGTACAATCTAAATCCCTTAACGAGGATCCATTGGAGGGCAAGTCCGGTGTGCGGCGGCAGCGGTAATTCCAGCTCAATAGCGTATATTTAAGTTGTTGCAGTTAAAAAAGCTCGTAGTTGGACTTTGGGGCGGGTCGGTCGGTCCGCCTGGCGGTGTGCACGGTCGTCCCCATCCTTCGGTCGGCGATGCGCGTGCGGCCTTAATCGGCGGGTCGTGCCTCCTATTTGTTACTTTGAAGAAATTAGAGTGTTTCAAAAAGCAAGCCCACGCACGGATACATTAGCATGGGATAACATCACAGGATTTCGGTCCTATTGTGTTGGCCTTGGGATCGGAGTAATGATTAAGAGGGACGGTCGGGGCATTCGTATTTCATAGTCGAGGTGAAATTCTTGGATTTATGAAAGACGAACCACGCGAAAAAAAGCATTTGCCAAGGATGTTTTCATTAATCAAGAACGAAAGTTGGGGGCTCGAAAGACGATCGATACCGCCCTAGTCTCAACCATAAAACGATGCCGACCCGGGATCGGCGGATGTTGCTCTTAGGACTCATGCGGCACCTTATGAGAAATCAA
>UBIG03000060.1:40000-86351 GCA_900464855.2 Musa schizocarpa
CTGCTGCTGCTGCTGCTGCTGCTGCTGCTGCTGCTGCTGCTGCTGCTGCTGCTGCTTGCTGTCCCCTGTCTGTCTGCGCGTCGGCTTCATGACTGCTGTGCAAGGCGGGCGTGCTGCAATGCAGGAACGAGCGTCGCGTGCTGAACAGGAACGAACGAGCGTCGCGTGCTGAACAGGAACGAACCAATCTCAGCTGTAGCCGAGATGCTCCTGCTGAAAACTGCCCGTCGCTGCACTGTGGTGTCCCCTGTCTGCATACTGATTTGAGGCAAACAAGCAAGCAAGCAAGGCGCGTGCTTCATGACTGCTGTGCAGGGGCGAACATGCTGCAATGCAGGGGGAGGCGAGCGTGCTGAACGAGCGAACGCGAGCGTCGTGCTGAACGAACGAACGAACCAATCTCAGCTGTAGCCGAGATGCTCCTGCTGAAAAACTGCCCGTCGCTGCACTGTAGTGTCCCTGTCTGCATACTGGATTTGAGGCAAACAAGCAAGCAAGGCACGCGTGCTTCATGACTGCTGTGCAGGGAGGCGAACATGCTGCAATGCAGGGAGCGAACGTGCGTGCTGAACGAGCGAGCGAGCGTCGCGTGCTGAACGAACGAACGAAACAATCTCAGCTGCAGCCGAGATGCTCCTGCTGAAAACTGCCGCTGCTGCCGTTTTTCGCTGCTGTGTCCTCGTCGCTCTCATCGCGGCAAAAAAAATGGCCTGTTTTTGGCCATGACTTTTGGGCTGTTTTTTGGGCTGTTTTTCGCGTGCTGCGGCGGCGACCGTGGTGGCGGAGCGAACGTCGACCATCTCAGCACCCTGGAACCCCGGTACCTACAGGGCTGGATGGGGCTCTCGGATAACAGGGGACGGTGCTGCCCGTGCTGCTTTCGCTGTCGCCGCTCGTCGTCCTTCGCTTCGCGCGCCAAAAATGGCCTGTTTTGGCCGTTTTTTGGGCTGTTTTTTGGGCTGTTTTTGGCGTCTTTGCGGCGGCGACCGCGGTGGCGGCGCTGAACGTCGACCATCTCAGCACCCTGGAACCCCGGGTGTACAGGGCTGGATGGATGGGGCTTTCGGATAACAGGGGGACGGTGCTGCCCGGCCGCTTCGCTGTCCGTCGCGTCGCTCGCTTCGCTTCGCAGCGCAAAAAAATGGCCTGTTTTGGCCCGTTTTGGGCTGTTTTTTGGGCTGTTTTTTAGCGTGCTGCTGCGGCGACCCGCGGTGGTGGGCGCTGAACGTCGCCATCTCAGCACCCTGGAACCCCGGGTGGCACAGGGCTGGATGGGGCTCTCGGATAACAGGGGACGGTGCTGCCCGCCGGCCGCTTCGCTGTCGCCCCTTCGTCGCTTCGCTTTCGCGCAGCAAAAAATGGCCTGTTTTGGCCCGTTTTTTGGGCTGTTTTTTGGCTGTTTTCGGCGTCTGCGGCGGCGACCGTGGTGGCGGCGAAAGAACGTCGACCATCTCAGCACCCTGGAACCCGGGTGGCACAGGGCTGGATGGGGCTTTCGGATAACAGGGGACGGTGCTGCCCGCGGCCGCTTCGCTGTCCGCCGCTCGTCGCTTCGCTTCGCGCAGCCAAAAAAATGGCCTGTTTTTGGCCGTTTTTTGGGCTGTTTTTGGGCTGTTTTTTGCGCGTCTTCGCGGCGACCGACCCATGTGGCGGCGAAAGCGTCGACCATCTCAGCACCCTGGAACCCCGGGTGGCACAGGGCTGGATGGGGCTCTCGGATAACAGGGACGGTGCTGCCGCCCGCGGCTGTCGCTGTCCGCCGCCGCTCGTCGCTTCTTTCGCGCCAAAAAATGGCCTGTTTTGGCCCGTTTTGGGCTTTTTTTGGGCTGTTTTCGGCGTCTTTTTGCGGCGACCGGTGGTGGCGGGCTGGAAACGTCGACCATCTCAGCACCCTGGAACTGGGGTTTTGGGTGCACAGGGCTGGATGGGGCTCGGATAACGGAGGCGTCGACCATCGGTGCTGCTGGGCTGGATGGGGCTCTCGGATAACAGGGGCCGTGCTGCTGTCCGCCTTCGCTGTCGTCGCTTCTTCTTTCGCAGCCAAAAATGGCCTGTTTTGGCCCGTTTTGGGGGCTGTTTTTTGGGCTTTTTTCGCGTCTCGCGGCGGCCCGCGGTGGCGGGCTTGGCGTCGACCATCTCAGCACCCTGGAACCCCGGTGGCACAGGGCTGGATGGGGCTTTCGGATAACAGGGGACGGTGCTGCCCGCGCTGCTTCGCTGTCGCGCCGCTCGTCGCTTCGCTTCGCGCAGCCAAAAAATGGCCTGTTTTGGCCCGTTTTGGGCTGTTTTTTGGGCTGTTTTCGGCGTCTTTGGCGGCGACCGCGGTGGGGGCGAACGTCGACCATCTCAGCACCCTGGAACCCCGGGTGGCACAGGGCTGGATGGGGCTCTCGGATAACAGGGGGGCGGTGCTGCCGCCCGGCCGCTCGCTGTCTGTCCGCTCGTCGCTTCCTTCGCGCAGCAAAAAATGGCCTGTTTTGGCCCGTTTTGGGCTGTTTTTGGGCTGTTTTTGGCGTGCTGCGGCGGCGACGACCGTGTGTGGGCAGCGTCGACCATCTCAGCACCCTGGAACCCCGGGTGGCACAGGGCTGGATGGGGCTCTCGGATAACAGGGACGGTGCTGCCCGGCTTATTTCGCTGTCGCCGTCCGCTCGTCGCTTCTTTCGCGCGCAGCCAAAAAAATGGCCTGTTTTGGCCCGTTTTGGGCTGTTTTTGGGCTTTTTTTTCGGCGTCTTGCGGCGACCGGTGCTGGTGGAGTGGCGAACGTCGTCGACCATCTCAGCACCCTGGAACCCCGGGGTGGCAGGGGGCTGGATGGGGCTTTCGGATAACAGGGGCGGTGCTGCCCGCGGCCGCTCGCTGTCCGCCGCTCGTCGCTTCGCTTCGCGCAGACCAAAAATGGCCTGTTTTTGGCCCGTTTTTGGGCTGTTTTTTGGCTGTTTTCGGCGTGCTGCGGCGACCGCGGTGGCGGCGAACGTCGACCATCTCAGCACCCTGGAACCCCGGGTGGCACAGGGCTGGATGGGGCTCTCGGATAACAGGGACGGTGCTGCCCGCCGCTTCGCCGCTCGCTGTCGGCCGCTTCGTCGCTTCGCTTTTCAAGCGACAAAAAAATGGCCTGTTTTGGCCGTTTTTGGCTGTTTTTTGGGCTGTTTTTCGGCGTCTTTGCGGCGGCGACCGCGGTGGTGGTGAGCGTCAGCCATCTCAGCACCCTGGAACCCCGGGTGGCACAGGGCTGGATGGGGCTCTCGGATAACAGGGACGGTGCTGCCGCCCGGCCGCTCGCTGTCGTCGCCGCTCGTCGCTTCCTTTCGCGCTGAAAAAAATGGCCTGTTTTGGCCCGTTTTTTGGCTGTTTTTTTGGCTTTTTCGGCGTCTTGCTGCGGCGACCGCGGTGGCGGCGTGAACGTCGACCATCTCAGCACCCTGGAACCCCGGGTGGCACAGGGCTGGATGGGGCTTTCGGATAACGGGGACGGTGCTGCCGCCGCGCCGCTTCGCTGTGTCCGCCGGCTCGTCGCTTCGCTTTCGCGCAGCCAAAAATGGCCTGTTTTGGCCCGTTTTGGCTGTTTTTTTGGGCTGTTTTTTCGGCGTCTGCGGCGGCGACCGCGGTGGCGTGGCGGGCGTCGACCGTCGACCATCTCAGCACCCTGGAACCCCCGGGTGGCACTGGGGCTGGATGGGGCTCTCGGATAACAGGGGATGGTGCTGCCCGCCCGCGGCTGTGTTTTCGCTGTCTGTCCGCCGCTCGTCGCTCGCTTCGCGTGCAGCCAAAAATGGCCTGTTTTGGCCCGTTTTTGGGCTGTTTTTTTGGGCTGTTGTTCCGCGTCGTGCTTGGCGACCGGTGGTGGCGGGCAACGTCGACCATCGGCACCCCTGGAACCCCGGGTGGCCTGGGGCTGGATGGGGCTTTCGGATAACAGGGACGGTGCTGCCCCGCTAATATCCGTCGTCGCTGTCCGTCGCTCGTCCTTTTCGCGCAGCCAAAAAATGGCCTGTTTTGGCCCGTTTTGGGCTGTTTTTTTTGGGCTTTTTTCGGCGTCTTTGCGGCGACCCGCGGTGGCGGAGCGAAACGACCATCTCAGCACCCTGGAACCCCGGGTGGTACAGGGCTGGATGGGGCTCTCGGATAACAGGGGACGGTGCTGCCGCCGCTTCGCTCGCTGTCCGCCCGCTCGTCGCTTCTTTCGCGCAGCAAAAAATGGCCTGTTTTGGCCCGTTTTTGGGCTGTTTTTGGCTGTTTTTCGCGGCGTGCTTGGCGGCGACCGCGGTGGTGGCTTGGCGTCGTCAGCCATCTCAGCACCCTGGAACCCCCCGGGTGGCACAGGGCTGGATGGAACTTTTGGGATAACAGGGGCGGTGCTGCTGCCCCGGCACCGCTCGCTGTCCGGGGGCTGGATCGAACTTCGGATAACAGGGACGGTGCTGCCAAAAAATGGCCTGTTTTGGCCCGTTTTGGGCTTTTTTGGGCTGTTTTTTTTTTTTTTTTTTTTTTTGGGCTGCCGGCGGCGGCGGCCGGTGGTGGCGGCCTTGGCGTCGACCATCTCAGCACCCTGGAACCCCGGGTGGCAAGGGCTGGATGGGGCTTTCGGATAACAGGGGACGGTGCTGCCCGCCCGCCGGCTCGCTGTCCGCCCGGCTCGTCGCTTCGCTTCGCGCAGCCAAAAAATGGCCTGTTTTGGCCCGTTTTTTGGGCTGTTTTTTTGGGCGGGCTTTTTTCGGCGTGCGCTGGCGACCGCGCTGGGCGAACTGCTTGCGCTCGCTGTCCGCCGGCTTCGTCGCATTTCGCTCGTGCAGCCAAAAATGGCCTGTTTTTTTGGCCCGTTTTGGGCTGTTTTTCGGCGTGCTGCGGCGACCCGCGATGGATGAGCGAGCTCTTCGCTTCGCTGTCCGCCGCTTCGTCGTCTTCGCTGTCCGCCGCTTCGTCGCTTTCGCTCATGCAGCCAAAAAAAATGGCCTGTTTTGGCCCGTTTTTGGGCTGTTTTTGGCTGTTTTTTTAGGCGTGCTGCGGCGACCGCCGGTGTGCGGCGCTGAAACGTCGACCATCTCAGCACCCTGGAACCCCGGGTGGCACAGGGGCTGGATGGGGCTCTCGGATAACAGGGACGGTGCTGCCTGCCCGCCCGGCCGCTCGCTAATCCGCCGCCTCGTCGTCGCTTCGCTTCGCGCAGAAAAAAATGGCCTGTTTTGGCCGTTTTGGGCTTTTTTGAGCGTTGTTTTCGCGTCTTCGACCATGCGGCGACCCCGGTGAGGGGCTGGGCTCGAACGTCGACCATCTCAGCACCCTGGAACCCCGGGTGGCACTGACCAAAGCTGGATGGGGCTTTTTCGGATAACAGGGACGGTGCTGCCCGCGGCTTGCCGTCACCATCTCAGCACACCTGGAACCCCGTCGCTGAGGGCTGGATCGCTTTCACGAGGGGCGCGAAAAAATGGCCTGTTTTGGCCCGTTTTGGGCTGTTTTTTTGGCTTTTTTTGTGTCTTGCGGTGACCGCATGATGGCCGGAGCAACGTCGACCATCTCGGCACCCTGGAACCCGGGTGGCACAGAGCTGGATGGGGCTTTTCGGATAACGAGGGGACGGTGCTGCCCATTGCCCATTTCATTGTCTGCCCGCTCGTCGCTTCGCTTCGTCGCTTGCTTTCGCTTGACCAAAATGGCTTTGTTTTGGCCTGTTTTTGGGCTGATTTCTCGAACTGCGGCGGCCCGTGTTGAGCGGCGTGAAAGCGTCGACCGACTCGACACCTTGGAACCCCCCCCCTAGGTGCCCGCCGCTTAAGCTCGTTGTTCGCCGGCTCGTCGCTTTTTTGGGCAGATTTTTTTCATCTTTGTGGTGATGGCATGAAAGCGTTCGCCTACTTCACATTTATTCTTTTCGCTCTCAAGCTGTAGCCAAAATTGTCTCGTTTTGAATTTTCATCGTTACCGCGGCGGTATCTTGTCGTTGATTGCTTTTTTTTTTGATCGACCACTTGAGTCTCTTTGACTCGTGGTTGGCGATAAATTTGTCCGATGGGGTGATCGATGTCGGCATGTGAGTGGTGATGGATTTGTATGCCATGGTGGGCTCCCCGCTATTGTGCGGTGACCATCGATGCTTCAAGTCCCTTCAATTGTACTCTTTCGAATGGAGTTGTGTCGTTGCTGTACCATCTACCTAGTTCCTTGGGAAATTGGCTTTGTTTAGCATGCCTATCCACTTCTCATGTGTTATCGGATGAGGAGTGCCGATGTCGTGCACCTTGTGTGTCCTCGAGCGATGGCTTGGCTTAGACCCCTCGTCTCGATTGGCTCTGTGTTCATGTGAGTGCTCTTCGATGCGGTGGATAAGAATGTCCCAAGGGTCTTTTGACCCGTGGCACCACGATCGGTTGGCTTTACGTGTTAAGCCCGCCGATGGATGATGGCGTCCCGCCGTTGCCCACCTTTCCTTTGTGGTGCTTGGTGGGCATGTTGGGCTTGGCGTCATGGAGGGCGTGCTACGGTTGATCGCCGGTAGTCATATGCTTGTCTCAAAGATTAAGCCATGCATGTGTAAGTATGAACTATTTGTTGTGAAGCTGCGAATGGCTCATTAAATCGAGTTATAGTTTGTTTGATGGTGCGTGCTACCGGATAACCGTAGTAATTCTAGAGCTATCGTGCAACAAACCCCGACTTCCGGAAGGGATGCATTTATTAGATAAAAAAGGCGGGCGGGCTTTGCCGCCGCTCAAATGATTCATGATAACTTCGACGGATCTTACGGCCCTCGTCGTGCGGCGGCGCATCATTCAAATTTCTGCCCTATCAACTTTCGATGGTAGGATGAGGGGGGCCTACCATGGTGGTGACGGGTGACGGAGAATTAGGGTTCGATTAGGAGAGGGAGCACGGCGGCTACCACATCCAAGAAAAAGCGGCGGCGCAAATTACCCAATCGACGCGGGGGAGGTAGTGACAATAAATAACAATACCGGGCTCTTGATGCGGTGGTGAAATAAGTACAATCTAAATCCCTTAACGAGGATCCATTGGAGGGCAAATGCGGTGCCGGCGGCGGCGGTAATTCCAGCTCAATAGCGTATATTTAAGTTGTTGCAGATTAAAAAAGCTTCGTAGTTGGACTTTGGGGCGGGTCGGTCGGTCCGCCTCGCGGTGTGCACCGTCGTCCCCATCCTCTGTCGGCGATCGTGTGCGGCATGCTTGGCGGGTGGTGTGCCTCCGCTATTATTTTGAAGAAATTAGAGTGCTCAAAAGCAAGCCCCGCTCTGGATACATTAGCATGGGATAACATCACGAGGATTTCGGTCCTATTGTGTTGGCCGGGATGGAGTAATGATTAAGAGGGACGATCGGGGGCATTCGTATTTCATAGTAGAGGTGAAATTCTTGGATTTATGAAAAAAGGCGAACCACTGCGAAAAGCATTTGCCAAGGATGTTTTCATTAATCAGAACGAAAGTTTGGGGGCTCGAAAACGATCGATACCGTCCTAGTCTCAACCATAAGCGATGCCGACCGAGGGATCGGCGGATGTTACTCTTAGGACTCGCCGGCACCTTATGAGAAATCAAAGTCTTTGGGTTCGGGGGGGGTATGGTCGCAAAGGCTGAAAACTTAAAGGAATTGGCGGAAGGGCACCACCGAGTGGAGCTGCGGCTTAATTTGACTCAACACGGGGAAACTTTACGGTCGAACATAGCAAGGATTGTGAGGCCGAGAGCTCTTTCTTGATTCTATGGGTGGTGGTGCATGGCGTTCTTAGTTGGTGTGGGCGATTTGTGCGGTTAATTCGATAGCGAGCGAGACCTCACTGCTAACTAGCTTCTGGCGGAGGCATCCCCTCGCGGCCAGCTTCTTAGAGGGACTATGGCGTTTTAGGCCACGGAAGTTTGAGGCAATAGCAGTGCGTGATGCCCTTAGATGTTACGGGCGCCGCTGGCTTCTGGCGATGTATTCAGCGAGTCTATAGCCTTGGCCAAGCGGGGCGGGTAATCTTTGAAAATTTCATCGTGATGGGGATAGATCATTGCAATTGTTGGTCTTCAGCGAGGAATTCCTAATAGCGAGTCATCGGCTCGCGTTGACTACGTCCCCGCCCTTTGTACACACTGCGCCCGTCGCTCCTACCGATTGAATGGTCGGTGAAGTGTTGGATCGGCGGCGAGGCGGTTCGCCCGCCCCCATGACGTCGCGAGAAGTCCGCGAACCTTATCATTTAGAGGAAGGAGAAGTCGTAACAAGGTTTCCGTAGGTGAACTGCGGAAGGATCATTGTCGAGACCCATTGGCGAGGATGACCGGCGAATCGTCAACCTATCTTTCGCTTCGTCGGGCTTGTCGACGACGCCCCAATGTCGACCCGCCCTGGGGTGGGGAGGGCGGCGAGGATGAACTACCAACCCGGCGCGGCGCCAAGGAACACAAGCGCATCGGTCGGAGGGGCCTGCGTGGGTAATGCGGGGGAGGCCGCCATTCGGCCGTGACCCCATTGGGCGACTCTCGACAGCGGATATCTCGGCTCTCGCATCGATGAAGAAGCGTGGCGAAAATCGATACCTGGTGTGGTGCGAATCCCGTGAACCATCAGTCTTTGAGCATAAGTTGCGCCCGAGGCCATCCGCCAAACACGCTTTGCTGGCGTCCGCGATTTCGGCGCCCGTCCGGTGCCCCATCCGTGCGAACGCGGAGGATGGCCCCGTCTTGGGAAAGTGCGGTTGGCGAAAAAAGCGGGCCGTCGTTGGTTATCGAACACGACGGCGTGGTGGATGCCTTGCTTGGCCGTCGTCGTGCCGCCGGGACGGGACGAGGCCTCGAGGACCCAAGCCGTGATGGCGAGTCGATCGTCGGACGGACCGCGACCCCAGTCAGGTGGGGCTACCGCTGAGTTTAAGCATATAAATAAGCGGAGGAGAAAAAACTTTCGAGGATTCCCTTAGTAATGGCGAACGGGATCAGACCCAACTTGAAATCGAGGCGGCGTGTCGTCGAAGTGTAGTCGGAGCGGGCGTCCTCGGCGACGGGCCGGAACCCAAGTCCCACAGGAAAGGGCGCGGGGAAGAGTGAAACCCGTCCGGCTCGGACCTGTCGCTTTCCACTGGGCCATCAGCGAAGTCGGGTTGTTTGGGAATGCAGCCCCAATCAGGCGGTAAATTCCGTCAAAGGCTAAATATGGGCGAAGACCGATGGCGAACAAATACTGCATGAGAAAAAAGATGAAAAGGACTTTGAAAAAAAAAGAGTCAAAAGTGCTTGAAATTGCGGGAGGGAAGCGGATGGGGGGCGGCGATACACCTCGGTCGGATCTTGAAGCGGTGGTCGGCCGGTCCGCCCTTCGGCTTCGGTGCGGATCGATGCGGGCTCGTCGGCGCCCGGCGCCCGGACGGATCGTTCGTCGAGGGGATCGTCGCCGCGGTCGAGAAACGACAGCAGCGCCATCGGCGTGCCAGAGAAACACCGCGACACGGGCATCGGCCGGCGGGCTCCCCATCAGGCCCGTCTTGAAACACGGACCAAAGAGTCGACATCGTCGTCGGTCGATGGGTGCGAAGCCGGAAGGCACAAAGGAAAGGCGACGGGCGGGAACCCTCTCGGGGGGGTTACCGCCGGCCGACCCGATCTTCTGTGAAGGGTTCGAGTTGGAGCATGCATGTCGGGACCGAAAGATGGTGAACTATGCTGGCGAGGCGAAGCGAGAGGAAACTTCGGTGGAGGCGAAGCGATCTTTGGCGATGCAAATCGTTCGATCGACTTGGGTATAGAGGCGAAAAGACTAATCGAACCATCTAGTATTTGGTTCCCTCGAAGTTTCCCTCGGGATATTTGGAGCCCCCGCGAGTTCTATCGGGTAAAAGCCAATGATTAGAGGCATCGGGGGGCATAGCGCCCTCGACCTATTCTCAAACTTTAAATAGGTAGGACGGCGCGGCTTGCCGTTGAGCAGCGTCGTCGAATCGAAGGAAACTCAAGTGGGCCATTTTTTGGTAGCGAAGCGGCGATCGCGGGATGAGCAGGAAGCGGGTTCTGATTGCTTGGCTGGCGCTAACCCGGACACCACAAAGGGTGTTGGTCGATTAAAACGGCGGGGCGGTGGTCATGGAAGTCGAAATCCGCTAAGGAGTGTGTAACAACTCACTGCCGAATCAACTAGCCCGAAAATGGATGGCTGAAGCGACCGACCCACCGACCATCGGAGGCGGCGTAAACCCGATGAGTAGGGAAGGCCTTGGCGGTCGCATAAAACCCGGAAGCCTTGAGCGGCGGCGGGCGGCCGTCGGTGCAGATCTTGGTGGTAGTAGCAAATATTCAAATGAGAACTTTGAAGGCGAAGAGGGGAAAGGTTCCATGTGAGCGGCACTTGCACATGGGTTAGCCGATCCTAAGGGGCGGGGAAGCCCGTCCGAAAAGCTCTCAGCGAAACTCAAAGGAATCGGGTTAAAATTCGGCCGGGGCCTTGCGGCGGCGGCGTTAGGGGAAGTCCGGAGACGCCGGCGGGGGCCCCGGGAAGAAGTTATCTTTTCGCTTAACAGCCCGCCCACCCACGGAAACAGCTCGGCCGGAGGTAGAATCAGCCGGGCCGGAAAAGCGCCGCCGCGTCATGGCGTCCGTCGCCCGGCGACCCTTGAAAATCGGAGGGACCGAGTGCCGCCCCGCGCCGGTCGTACTCATAACCGCATCAGTCAGTCTCAAGGTGAACGACCTCGGCCCATGGAACAATGTAGGCAAGGGAAGTCGGCAAAAGCGGATCCGTAACCGGAAAAGGATTGGCTCGAGGGCTGAACACGGGGGTCCGACCCCGAACCCGTCATTTTGTCGGCCTGACTTTCGGCTGCTCATGGCGAGAGCGGTCGGTCGCCCGCGTCTTGGCGGGGACGGACGAAACGGCAGCCCCCTCGGGGGCCTTCCGGCGTCGAACGGCCGACTTCGAAGCTGGTGCGGACAAGGGGAATCGAGCGTTTAATTAAAACAAAGCATTGCGATGGTCCCATGGATGCTCCGCAATGTGATTTGCCGGTGCTCACGAATGTCAAAGTGAAGAAATTCAACCAAAGCGGGTGCTTGGCGGGAGTAACTATGACTCTCTTAAGGTAGCCAAATGCCTCGTCATCTAATTAGTGGCGCATGAATGGATTAACGAGATTCCCATCCGTCCTCTACTATCCGGAAAACCACGACCAAAGGGAGCGGGCTTGGCGAGAATCGTGAGGGGAAAAGACCTGTTGAGCTTGACTCTAGTCCGACTTTGTGAAATGACTTGAGAGGTGTAGGATAAGTGGGGAGGTTTGGCGGCGAAGTGAAATACCACTACTTTTAACGTTATTTTACTTATTCCGTGAGTCGGGCGGGGCCGGCCCCTCCTTTTGGACAAAGGCCGCTTGGCGGGCCGATCCGGCGAGAAGACATTGTCGGTGGGGAGTTTTAGGCGGCACATCGTTAAAAGATAACGCGGTGTCTAAGATGAGCTCAACGAGAAAGAAAATCGTGTGGAACAAAAGGGTAAAAGCTTCGTTTGATTCGATTTTCGATGCAGTCTGAACCGTGGCGTGGCCTATCGATCCTTTAGACCTTGAATTTGAAGCTAGAGGTGGAAAAAGTTACCCACCACGGGGATAAGCGGCTTGTGGCGATAGCGTTCATAGCGGCGTTGCTTTTTTGATCGCCGATGTCGGCTCTTCCTATCATTGTGAAGCGAGAATTCACCAAGTGTTGGATTGTTCCCCCCAATAGGGAGCGTGCAAGCCGCCATGAGACTGTCAAACCGCCGTTTTTTGATTCGCTGGCAAGCGCGTCGTTTGGGCCGTTTTGCCATGACCGCTGCAGGAACGAACTTTCCATCCATCTCAAGCCGAACGAAACCCCCCGGGGCTGAACGGGGGCAAAATGGGGTCGCCGCTTCCGGTGGCATGCTGCATCCGCGTTTGAGGCAAACAAGCTGATGCGGCCGCCGGCAGCCAAAAAATGCGCTGTTTTGGCCTGTTTTTGGCTGCTTTTGGCTGCAAGCGCTAGCGCTTTTTGAACGTCACCATCTCAAGACCCTGGAACTGGTGGCACAGGGCTGGATGGGGCTTTGCTGGGGCTGCTCGCCGCTCGCTGTCCTGGCCGCGCTGCCGTTTTGGGTCTTAACTGTTTTTGGTCTGTGCTGGCCATGAACGGGCGGCCGGAACGGAACCATCTCAAACTGAACGAACTGTAGGTGGCTGAGGTTGATGGCTTTAGATGAAAGGTGGTGCTGAACCGGGCCATCGCCGCCGTCTTGCGTTGGTGAAAAAGGCCAAAATGGTCTGCTTTGGGTGTTTTTGGGCTGTTTCGGGCGACCGCTGAGCATCATAGATGAGCGTGGGAACGCTGAACGGCAACACCTATCTCAGCACTTTCGAACTGTGGATGGGTCTGGCGGCTGGATGGGGAACTGATAAAAGGGAAAGGATCGCATTGGCCAGTTCGGTCACCACCGCCGTGCAACATGGTCGCTGAACCAAAATGGCTGTTTTTGGTCCCGCTTTTGGGCTGTTTTTTGGGCTGTTTTTCCCTGTCTGCGGTGGTGGGCTGGATTTGGCGGGCAAACGGCCTGGATCTCAAGACTGCTTCTTGCTGGTCAGGCGCCCGCTGGATGGGGCTGGGTTGATGCTTTGGCGCTGCTTTCGAAAACTGTGCTGGCATGCTGAACGAACCTCATCTCAAGACGACAAAAAAAAAAAAAAAAAAAAATGGTCTGTTTTTGGGTGGGCTTTTTGGCTGTTGTGGTCACGGCGACCGCCGGTGAGCATGGAGCGAACGTCACCATCTCAAGACTGAACCCCCGGTGGCACAGGGCTGGATGGGCTTTCTGATAACAGGGGCCTGTTGTTGCCCGCCGGGCAAAATGGCTGTCCGGCCGCTTCGCCGCTGTGAAAGCGCGAACAAAATGGTCTGCTTTTTTGGTCTTTTGGCTGCTTTTGGAGGGCGGTTGTCGGCAAGGCGACCATGGTGAGTGCTGGGCGACCATCTGACCGGAACTGCTGGGTGGCAGGGCTGATGGGGCTTCTCGGATCCGGGTGGGAGCGGTTTTCGGATTTCAGACGGCAAGCAGAGCATGAAAAAAAATGGCCTGGCTGTTTTTGGCTGCTTTGGGCTGTTTTGGGCTGTTTTTCCTGGTGGCACAGGCTGGATGGGGCGGTGCGATGTCCGCGTGTGAGCCAAAAGCGAACGTCAGCCATCTCAGAGCACCCTGGGAACCCCGGGTGGCACGGAGCTGGATGGGCTTATCTCAAGATAACCAGGGACGGTGGCTGGATGGCCCGCCCGCCAGGGCCTGTCCGCCGTCGTCCGCCGCTGGGTTGCGGCCAAAATGGCCAAAATGGTCTGCTTGGGTCTGCTTTGGTCGTTTTGGTCGCTTATGCTGTCAAGGGCGACCGCGCAGATGGAGCGAACGTCAGCCATCTCAAAGACTCGAAATCCCCCCGGTGGCACAGGGCTGATGGGGCTTTTCTTGATAATGTAGGATCTGGTGGTGCGTCGGGCCGCCACCGGCCGTTGTCTGTTTTCGCGACAGCCAAAATGGCCTATTTTGGTCCGCTTTGGGCTGTTTTCGCCAGCCAAGGGCGACCGCTGTGAGTGAAGGAACGCCACCATATCCAAGACTGAAACTCGGTGGCACACAGGTATTGGATGGGGCTTTGATACTGTGGACGGTGTTGCCCGCCGCTCGCTGTCCACTTGCCAACATCGCCGTCACAGAGCCAAAATGGCCGCGCGACCGCAGCGATGGCGGAGCGAACGTCAACCATCTCAGCAAGACTCGAACCCCCGGGTGGCATGTTGTGGCTGGATGGGGCTTTGATAACGTGGATCGGTGTTGCCCTGAGCTTTGAGCGAACGTCACCATCTCGCACCCTCGAACTCCGGTGGCACAGAGCTGGATGGGCTTTTTCGATAACAGGATCTGTTGCGCCTCGGCCGCCGTCATTGTCCGTCATTGTCGTCGCTGTTTTTTGTCGCTGTTCAAGCAGCCAAAAAATGGTCTGTTTTGGCCTGTTTTTTTGGCTGATTTCTGGTCATGGCGGACCGCGGTTGAGCTGGCGCGGAACGCCACCAGCCAAGACCTTGAACCCCCCCCCTAGGTGCCCGCCGCCCATTGTTGTTCGCCGCCGTCTTTTTTTGGGCAGATTTTTCATGTCGTGGTGATGGCATGAAACGCCCCGCTTTACTTCACATTTATTCTTTTCGCCTCAACCAGAGCCAAAATTGTCTCGCTTTGAATTTTCATCGCACCACGGCCAGATCTTGTCGCTGATTGCTTTTTTTTTTGATCGGCCACTTGAGTCTTTGACTCGCGGGTTGTTGCATGGGTCGTCCGATGGGGTGATCGTGGTCGGATGTGAGTGGTGATGGATTTGTATGCCGTGGTGGGCTCCCCTCGCTATTGTGCAACCGACCATCGATGCTTCAAGTCCCTTCAATTGTACCGCCTCAATGGAGTTGTGCGCTGTTCGCACCATCTACCCAGTTCCTTGGGAAATTGGCTTTGTTTAGCATGCCTATCCACTTCTCATGTGTTATACGGATGAGGAGTGCCGATGTCCCGGCACCTTGTGTGTCCTCGAACGATGGTTTGGCTTAGACCCCCTCGCCTCGATTGGCTCCTCAGTTCATGTGAGTGCTCTTCGATGCAAGTGGATAAGAATGTCCCAAGGGTCTTTTGACCCGCGGCACACGATCGGCTGGTTTTCTGCGGTCGCCTTCGATGGATGATGGTCGTTCCATCGCTGCCCACCTTTCCTTTGTGGTGCTTGTGGGCATGTTGGGCTTGGCGCCATGGAGGACGTACTACCCGGTTGATCCCGCCAAGAGTCATATGCTTGTCTCAAAGATTAAGCCATGCATGTGTGGGTATGAACTATTTCGCATCGCGGAAACCGCGAATGGCTCATTAAATCGCTTATAGTTTGTTTGATGGTACGTGCTACCGGATAACCGTAGTAATTCTAGAGCTAATACGCGCAACAAACCCCACTTCCTAAGGGATGCATTTATTAGATAAAGGTCGACGCCGCTTTGCCCGCCGCCGCCCGATGATTCATGATAATCTCGACGGATCGCACGCCTCGTGTCGCCGGCGACGATCATTCAAATTTCTGCCCTATCAACTTTCGATGGTAGGATAGGGGCCTCACCATGGTGGTGACGGGTGACGGAGAATTAGGTTCGATTCCGGAGAGGGAGCTCGAGAAACCGCTACCACATCCAAGGAAGGCAAAGAAAGCGCAAGAAATTACCCAATCCCCGACACGGGAGGTAGTGACAATAAATAACAATACCGGCTCTTCGAAGTCCGGTAATTGAATGAGTACACCCTAAATCCCTTAACGAGGATCCATTGAGGGCAAGTCCGTGTGCCAGCAGCCGCGGTAATTCCAGCCCAATAGCGATATTTAAGTTGTTGCGTTAAAAAAGCTCAGAAGTTGGACTTTGGGATCGGCCTACGGTCCCGCCATGGCAGTACCGGCCGCCCCATCCCTCGGTTTGCTTTGCGCGCGTTCGGCCTTAATCGTCGGGTCGTGGCTTCCTGGCTGTTATTTTGAAGAAATTAGAGTGTTTCAAAGCAAGCCCACGCCCGGATACATTAGCATGGGATAACATCACGTGATTTCGGTCCTATTGTGTTGGCCTTCTGGATCGGAGTAATGATTAAGAGGGACAATGGGGCATTCAGATTTCATAGTCGAGGTGAAATTTTGGATTTATGAAAGACTAACCATCATGAAAAGCATTTGCCAAGGATGTTTTCATTAATCAAGAACGAAAAGTTGGGGGCTCAAGACGATCGATACCGCCCTAGTCTCAACCATAAACGATGCCCACCGTGGATCGGCGGATGTTGTTTTTAGACTCACGCCAAGCACCTTATGAGAAATCAAAGTCTTTGGGTTCCGGGGGAGTATGGTCGCAAGGTGAAACTTAAAGGAATTGACGGAAGGGCACCACCAGAGTGGAGCTCCCGGGCTTAATTTGACTCAACACGGGAAACTTACCGTGTCCGCACATAGCAAGGATTGATGCATCGAGAGCTCTTTTCTTTGATTCTATGGGTGGTGGTGCATGGCCGTTTTAGTTGGTGGAGCATTTGTCCGGTTAATTCGATAATCTAACGAGACCTCACCGCTAACTAGCTACGCGAGGCATCCCTCCGCCGCCGCTTTCTTAGAGGGACTATGGCCGCTAGGCCACGGAAGTTTGAGGCAATAACAGGTCTGTGATGCCCTTAGATGTTCGGGTCGCGACGCGCTACACCGATGTATTCAACGAAGTTCATAGCCTGGCCGATGTGCCCCGTAATCTTTTGAAAATTTCATCGTGATGGGGATAGATCATTGCAATTGTTGGTCTTCAACCAGGAATTCCTAGTAAGCCGAAGTCATCACCGCTGCTGACTACGCCCCCGCCTTTTTGTACACACCGCCCGCCGCTTCCTACCGATTGAATGGTCCGTGAAGTGTTCGATCGAGGCGACGGGGCGGTTCGCCGCCCGCGACGTCGCGAGAAGTCCATCGAACCTTATCATTTAGAGGAAGGAGAAGTCGAATAAGGTTTCCGAGGTGAACCCGCGGAAGGATCATTGTCGAGACCCATTGACGCAGGATGACCGCGAACGCGCCAACCTATGTTCGCCGCCGGGCTTGTCCCGACGACGCCTAACGTCGGGCCCGCCCGGGTGGGGAGGACGGCGGGATGAACTACAACCCCCCGAAGAGAGCCAAGGAACACAAGCATCGAGTCGGAGGGGCCTCGCTGCAGGGCGGGGAGGCCGCCATTCGACCGCGGGGACCCCCATTGGACCACTTCTCGCGAACGGATATCTCGCTCGATCGATGAAGAACGAGTAAATGCGACACCGGTGTGAATTGCAGAATCCCGGAACCATCGAAGTCTTTGAACGCAAGTTGCGCCCGAGGCCATCCGCCAAGGGCACGCCGCCTCAAGGCCACGATTTCGACGCTTCGTTTGCGTTCCCATCCGGGCGAACGCGAGGATGGCCCCCCGCGTCGGAAGGTGCGGTTGGTCGAAAGAGAGGGCCGCCGTTGGTTATCGAACACGACGCGCTGGTGGATGCCTTTGCGCGAAGCCAGACGTCGGTTTTCGGGACCCGGACGAGGCTCGAGGACCCAAGCCGGCGCGAGTCGATGCCACGGACCGCCACCCTGTGTGTGGGGCTACCCGCTGAGTTTAAGCATATAAATAAGCGGAGGAGAAGAAACTTACGAGGATTCCTTTAGTAACGGCGAGCTTAACCCGGATCAGCCCAGCTTTGAGAATCCCAAGGCCGCCGTCGTCCGAATCAGAAGTCCGGAGAAGCGCCCTCGCCGACGGACCGCCCAAGTCCCCGGAAAGGGGCGCCGGGAGGGTGAGAGCCCCGTCCCCGCCGGACCCCGCCGCACCACGCAGGCGCCGTCAACGAAGTCGGGTTGTTTGGGAATGCAGCCCCACCCGGGCGGTAAATTCGGCCCAAGGCTAAATATGGGCGAGACCGATAGCATGTAACAAGTACCGCGAGGGAAAGATGAAAAGGACTTTGAAAAGAGAGTCAAAGAGTGCTTGAAATTGCCGGAGGGAAGCGGATGGGGCCGGCGATGCACCTCGGCCGGATGCGAACGGTGGTCGGCCGGTCCGCCGCCGCTCGGGTGCGGATCGATGGGGCCGCGCCGACGGGCCGGGCCCGGACGGATCGTTTCGTCTGAGGGGATACCGCCGACGCCGGGAAAGGAAACGACGACATCGCCATCGGCGCGTTCTCGCTGGGTACACGCCACGACTGGCATCGCCGCCGGGTTTCCCATCCCAACCCGCCTTTGAAACACGGACCAAGGAGTCGGACATGCGCGGCGAAGTCGATGGGTGCGAAACCCGGAAGGCACAAGGAAGTCGACGGGCGGGAACCTCTGGGTTGACCGCACGACCTCGATCTTTTCGTGGAAGGGTTCGAGTTGAGCATGCATGTCGGGACCAAAGATGGTGAACTATGCCCGAAGGAGGCGAAGCCGAG
Source organism: Musa schizocarpa (assembly GCA_900464855.2). NCBI lineage: Eukaryota > Viridiplantae > Streptophyta > Magnoliopsida > Zingiberales > Musaceae > Musa > Musa schizocarpa. The sequence continues at coordinate 58,001 of UBIG03000060.1, forward strand.
GAAACTTCTGGTGGAGGCCCGGCGATACCGACGCGGCAAATCGCTCGTCTGACTTGGGTATAGGGGCGAAGACTAATCGAACCATCTAGTAGTCGGTTCCCTCCAAGTTTCCCTCAGATAGCCGGAGCCCACACGCCGAAGTTCTATCGGGTAAAGCCAATGATTAGAGGCATCGGGGCGAACGCCTCGACCTATTCTCAAACTTTAAATAGGTAGGACTGCGCTGCCGCTGCTGAGCCGCCGCTGAATCGAGAGCTCCGCGGGCCATTTTGGTAAGCGAATCGGCGATGCGCGGGATGAACCGAAGCCGGGTTACGGCGCTCAATCAAGGCTAACCCGCACACCACAAAGGGTGTTGGTCGATTAAGACGCCAGATTCGTGGTCATGGAAGTTTAAACCGCTAAGGAGTGTGTAACAACTCACCCGCCAATCAACCAGCCCGAAAATGGATGGCGCCAAGCCGCCGCGACCACACCCCGCCATCGGGCGCAGCCAAGCCCCGATGAGGAGGCAAGGCGTCGCCGCGAAACCCGTATGAAAGCCCAAGCGAGCACTGGCCGGTGCAGATCTTGGTGGTAGTAGCAAATATTCAAATGAGAACTTTGAAGGTCAAGAGGGGAAAGGTTCCATGTGAACGGCACTTGCACATGGGTTAGCCGATCCTAAGGGACGGGGAAGCCCGTCCGAGAGCCGCTCGCCGCGAGTCCGGAAGGGAATCGGTTAAAACCCCGAGCCGACGACGCGCGCGACGGCAACGTTAGGGAAGTCCGGAGACGCCGCGGGGCCCCGGAAGAGTTATTTTTTCGCTTAACGCCCGCCCACTCGAAACGCCACGGAGGTAGGGTCCAATGGTCGAAGAGCGCGCACGCATGGCTGGCGGCGCGCCCGGGCTGCCCTTTGAAAACCGGAGGACCCGAGTGCCGCCCGCCTCGGCCTGCATTTCATAACCGCGATCGTTCCAAGGTGAACAGCCTCCGCCCATGGAACAATGTAGGCAAGGGAAGTCGGCAAAACGGATCCAGAATCTCGGGAAAAGGATTGGCTCGAGGGTCGGGCACGGGTCCCCGCCTCAACCCGCCGGCCGTTTGCGGATCGCTGAGCCGCTTTCGGGCGAGAGCGGTCGTCGCCGCGGTCGGCCGGGGACGGACGGAACGCCCTCGGGCCTTTCCCCGCGCCGAACAACCGACCACTCGAATCGGTAACGACAAGGGGAATCCGACCGCTTAATTAAAACAAAGCATTGCGATGGTCCCGCGATGCTCACGCGAATGTGATTTCGCCCTGCTCAATGTCAAAGTGAAGAAATTCAACCAAGCGCTGGTAAACGGCGGGAGTAACTATGACTTCTTTAGTAGCCAAATGCCTCGCCATCTAATTAGTGACGCGCGATGAATGGATTAACGAGATTCCCATCGCCCCTCGCTTACTATCCAACAAACCACGCCCAAGGAACGGGCTCATGTAATCGGGCCGGGGAAAGAAGACCGCTGAGCTTGACTCTAGTCCCACTTTGTGAAATGACTTGAGAGGTGTAGGATAAGTGGGAGCCGTTCGTCACGGCGGAAGTGAAATACCACTACTTTTAACGTTATTTTACTTATTCCGCGAGTCGGAGGCGGGCCCGCCCTCCTTTTTTTTGACTCCGCGCCCGCCAAGGGCCGATCCGCGGAAGACATTGTCGTGGGAGTTTGGTCAAGCGCACATCTGTTAAAAGATAACCAGGTGTCCTAAGATGAGCTCAACGAGAACGAAATCTCGCGGTGGAACAAAAGGGTAAAAGCTCGCTTGATTTCGATTTCCAAGACGAATACGTAACCGGAAAGCGCGGCCTATCGATCCTTTAGACCTTCGGAATTTGAAGCTAGAGGTGTTTAAAAAGTTACCATTGTGGATAACGCTCAGGCAGCCAAGCCGCTCATAGCGACGCTTTTTTTGATCCTTCGATGTCGCTTTTCCTATCATTGTGAAGCGTAATTCACCAAGTGTTGGATTGTTCACCCACCAATAGGGAACGAGAGTCGGGTTTAGACCGTCGCGAGAGACGTTAGTTTTACCCTACCGATGATCGTCGCCGATAGTAATTCAACCTAGTACGAGAGGAACCGCTGATTCACACAATTGGTCATCGCGCTTTGGTTGAAAAAAGCCGGGCGCTGGTTACCGCGGTGTCGGATTATGACCGAACGCCTAAGTCGAATCCTAGCTAGCAACCGGCGCTCGCATTCGTCGCTCAGCCCCGACCACAAGAGGGGCCTTCGCCCCACGGGCTCGGTCGCCGGTAGCCCCCGGTGGTGGTACGGCCACGGTGGCTATCGGAAGTACACCGCGACGACGACGGGTCAATCCTTTGCGCACGACTTAAATACGCTGATGGGGTATTGTGGTGGTAGAGTGGTTTGCCGCCACGATCCATCGAGATCCAGCCTCGCCGCACGGATTCGCTTCAAAAAATTCAACCGCTTTCATCCCGGATGAGGTTGAAAATCGCCCTTGATGCGCCTGTCAGAGGCGCGTCAGAGCGGCGTCAGCGGCAGCAAGGGCGCGACAGAGCCTGGGCAGCTTCTTCGCTTCCACCATGTGACGGAAGCATCCATCCATGTCATTGGCGCGGTTGCGGTTGGCTTTAGCTTAGGCCGGGCCGCTGCAAGCGCCCCGCTTTCTCCCACTCCACCGTAAGCATCGCCGCTTTCCCCCGCCTCGCCATAAGCGCCGGCTGCCAGAACGCCGGCCTGCCGAACGCCGCCTTTCTCGCTTTCTCGGCCGCCGCGCCGCTGCCGCGCCGCTGCCGGCTGCTGATCGCCAGGTTCCTCGCTCGCGACGTTCATGATCGCCGCAGGTAAGAGCGAACGTGCAACGCAGGAACGAACGAACGCGGCGGCCGAACAGAACGAACCAACGGCGGCGGTTTAACAGAACGAACCAATCTCGCCAGAGCCGAGATGCTCTCGCTGAAAACCGCCTGCCGCCGATCGTAGTGTCCCCGTCGATACCGGATTTGAGGCAAAAGCAAGCAAGGCACGTATTTGGCGATCGCCGCGGCAGATAACATGCCGCAATGCAGAGCGAACGAACGAATTTAACGAACGAACGTGGCGGCTGAAAATCGAATTTAACGAACGCGGCGTGGCGGAATTTAACGAACAAAAACTAATAAGCCGATGATTCTATCTCGCTGAAATCGCCTGGCACTGTGGTGCCGGATGGGCCGCTTGCCGCCGCTGTCCACCCACCGTCATTGTCAAAATGGTTCATGCGCAAAATGGGCTCGAAGACTCCCCGGAACCCGGTGGCACAGGGCTTTGGGTCATTGTTTTTGGCGTTGTCAAGGGGCGACCGCGGTGAGCGCGGAGTGAGAACGTCACCATCTCAAGACTCGAACGATCACCTTTGATAATCTCAAGCCGTCGAACGCCGTCGCTGCAGGGCCAAAAAATGGGTTTTTCGGATTTGGGGCCTGCTTTTGGCCCGCTGGGCGCAAAACCGCTTGTGGGCGACCGCTGTGAGCGGCGGGCTGAAACGTCGAACCATCTCAAAGACCGCGAACCGGGTGGCGGCTGTCGGGCTGATGGGGCTTTTCGATAATGCAGGTCTGGGACAGACGGCGGCGACCGCTGTGAGATGGAGCGAACGTCACCATCTCAAGACTCGCTCGGTGGCATTGTGGTCGGATGGGGTCTTTGATATGGTGGATTTGTCCGCTGGCCGTTTGCCGGTGTTTTTTCCGGTAACTAAAATGGTCTGCTTTTGGCCAGCTTTGGCCACGGTCAGGCGCGCGACCGCTGGGTGAGCGGAGCGAACGTCACCATCTCAACATGGTGGATGGGGCTTCAAAGATAGTGTCAAAGGGCGTTGAACACTTTCACAAGTTTGTGACGCCAACTTGACGGAAACTTGAAACTTCGCCTTCGCCGCACTTGGGGAGTAGTTGTTTTATGGACTTGCAACCGCTCATTCACCCCTCTAAAGTCCTTGTTTTCCTCCTCTTTTTTCTGCTTTCTTGCACTCCAAGTGCTCGCTCAATTGCTTGTAAAGCTTCCCTCTTCTTGAGACGCCGGGACTTTGTCCGCCGCCGTTCCAACAACTAATCAACTTTTTTGACAGTCCCACGGGACCCGCATGAGGTTGCAACTCGGTGACCCTTTTGGACGCCAGATGTCGCAGGGCGCCTCAAGACTTAGGCAATCCAAGCTAAGTCCGATCAAGGGCGAAGGTGATTCTTGACTTAGGCAACTTCAGCCTAAGTCGGTGTTTTTTTAAGGGTGCCTCACCACTTAGGCAATTCTAGCTAAGTGCGTGACATTGTGGTATCGAAAGGCAAGCAATTTGAGCAAGCAAATGAAGAAACTTCGCAATCTCACCATGGCTAAAACAACGTGGTGAATCAAGCAAGATGGGGCAAGCCGGAATGTTGCCCCAAGCAAGCCGCAGAGAGGGTTGATGTGCACCGCCGCCGCTCGCCGAGAGCCGCTCATGAGGAGGGGAAAGTGAGCATGATGGAGCGAGAAGTGGGGCTCTCCACGAGAGAGGAGGAGGCGCAACCGGAGCACCAACCCGGGAAGAAAGACCCATAGAGAGAGGGTCATAGCGGTGGAAACCCGCTTGGATGTTCTTGAAGCGAGCTTGGATGAACTCTACCAAGGCCAAAGTAGGCTTTTGGCGAGAGAGCTCAAGAAGAAGAAGTCAATCCCGGATCGACAAGGTTGAAGCCTTAGTCGACCGACTAACGGATGACACAAAGGACTCCGTGCAACATTTGCAAGATTTGGTGATGGAACTCACTTCCAAAGTTGCAATGCTCACAAGGGCGTTGAACGGGGGGAAGCAAACCCGTTGGCGCCAACACAAAGCTTCAGGCACCCGACCCACATTGTTATGGGGGGTGCTAGAGATGCTAAGGAGCTCGAGAATTTTCTATTTGATATGGAACAGTATTTCCGAGAGCCACGAGGCCGGACTCGAGGACACCAAAGTTTCAATAGCGACTATGTATCTAAACGGAGATGCAAAGCTTTTGGTGGAGAACCCGTTGGGAAGAGATTCAACAAGGTCGGGTGTCGGAGTGGACACATGGGACGACTTGAAGCGTGAGTTGAGAACTCAATTCCCCCGAGAACACCGAAGTTCGTCGCAAGGAGGAAGTTGAGACAACTCCACCAAACAACTTCCATTCGGGACTATGTGAAGCAATTTTTGCACTAATGTTGGACATTCAAGACACAAAAAAAAAAAAAAATAAGTTGTTTAGCTTTTTTGATGGCTTTGAAGCCATGGGCTCAACAGAACTTCATCGACGGAATGTCATTGATTTGGTCGAGCAATTGCAGAAACCAGCAAAAGGCTTACCGACTTTGTTTCTTTCAGAGGACCCAAGGAAGAAGAAAGCCCACGAGAAATCACCAACCAAGGCACCCCTCCTGGGAAGGAACCTGGGGGTGAGCAAAGGAAGAAGAGTTTCCATAAGGGGTCGAACTCAAATGGGGCCTCAAAAACCTAGATGTTTCTTTGTGCGGAGGACCACATAGGGGTGTGGGAGTGCCCACAAAAACAGGCACTCAATGCCTTGTCGGCTTCCATCACCCCCCCCTAAGCCAAACAAGGGCAAAGGCGTTGCCCTCGATTCGAGTAGTTCGAATCGGGTAGCGACGATGAGAAGTCGCAAGGACCCCGAATGGGTGTGATGCGTTTGTTGAATGCATCAAGGGGGTCAAGTGGGGGAGAACATAAAGTCAAGCAACAAAAAAAGCAAGAAATAGTGAGTTGATGTATGTAAACATTAGACTCAATGGCCAAACCACCGAAAGCAATGGTGGGGACACGGTGCTACTCACAACTTCATCGCCGACCGAGAAGCAAAGCGCTTGGGTTAATCTTAGAGAAGAACCCAAGTCGAATGAAGGCGGTTAACTCGGAGGCCAAGCTTAATCTCCGGGCTAGCAAAGGGAGTCTCCATCAAGATCGGATCATGGAGAGCAAGACAAACATGATGGCGGTGCCATTGGATGACTTCCAAGTGATTCTTGAATGGAGTTCATGCATGCAGCAAAGTTGGTGCCGATGCCGTTCCTAGACTCCATATGTCTAATGGGAGGTGACAACCCCTTGTGTGGTTTCGCCACTCAAGAGGAGGAACCAGGATCCCCAAGAACTATCGGCATTGTAATTAAAGAAAAGGGGTACGCAAAGGAGAGTTAACCTTTGTGGGCTGCGATGAAGTTAGAAACACTGATGGGGAGGCCATTAAAGAAGAACCTCGCCATGGTGGCAAATGTCCTCTAAAGGAGTTCAAGATGTTATGCCACCGAAGTTGCCAAAAAACTTCGCCACCACGCAGAGGCGTGGATCATCTTATTGAGTTGGAGCCGGGAGTGAAGCCTCCAATGAGACCACCATACCGCATGCCCCCCTCCCGAAGTTGGCGAGAGCTCGAAAGCAATTAGATGAACTGCTAAGTGGTGGTCTCATCCGCAGTTCCAAAGCACCATTCGGAGCTCCGGTTCTCTTCCGAAGAAACAAGATGGGAGTCTCCGACTATGCGTCGATTATCGAGCCCTTAACAAGGTGACCGTGAAGAACAAATATCCCATCCCCTCTCATTGCGGACTTGTTCGACCAACTGGGCAAAGCAAAGTATTTTTAAAAACTTCGACCTTTGGTCGGGTATTGGCAAAAAAAAGCGTATTGATGGAAGAAGGTGATGAAGCGAAGACTACCTGTGTGACCGTGTATGGAGCGTTTGAGTTCTTGGTGATGCCTTTCGGTTTAACCAACGCCCCAACCACATTTCGCACACTCTTATGAACCAGCTATTCAAGGAGTATTTGGACAAGTTTGTGGTTGTCTACTTGGACGATATATCGTCATCTATAGCCTAACACTTGAGGAGCATATTGAACACCTTGAACAATCTTCAAAGTTCTCGGGGAGAATTCTTTGTTTGTAAAAAAAAGAGAGAAGTGCTACTTTGCTTTCGAAAAGAGATCTTATTCTTGGGGCATCGGATCGGCAATGGTTCCATTGAGATGGATAAATCAAAGGTGCAAGCAGTTGTGGGATCGGCAAACTCCAAAGAAGGTGCCTGAACCGAGATCCTTCCTTGGTTTTGTGAACTACTATCGACGCTTCATATGGGGTATTCAAGCGCGCAACTCCACTAACGGAGTTGTTTGAAGAAAGAGCAACCTTGGAGATGGTCCGACAAATGTGAAGCGGCATTCCAAGACCTAAAGGCGCCATTTTGGAAGAACCGGTGCTCAAATTGCCGAGACTATGGGAAGCCCTTCAAGTCCATACGATGCTTCGCACTTCGCTATTGGGGAGTACATATGCAGAGGGCCATCCCGGTGGCCTATGAAAGCCGCAGAAGCTCAATGAGACCGAAGCGGCGGTATCCAAAGGCACGAAGAAGGAGATGACAAGCGGTGATCCACTATTTACGAGTGTGGCGACACTACCTTTTTTCTGGATCGCGATTTGTACCGAGAACGACAACATCGCTTTGAGTTACTTTCGGACTCAAAAGAAACTCTCCCCAAAGCAAGCACGATGGCAGGACTTTCTAGCAGAATTTGACATGGCAATGGAGTACAAACCCGAAAAGCAAATGTCGTAGCCGATGCCTTGAGTCGAAAAAAGTGGAGAGGTCGTGAATGCTATGCAACTAGAGAGGGCGAGGCCAAACAAGTCGATTGCAATCCAACTTCCTTTTCGGATCAAGGATGGACTGCATAGTGATCCCCAAGCAAGAACCTTGATGCAATTGATCCAAGAAGGCAAGGCACGACGATTTTGGGTCCGGAGGGACTCATCTACACCAAAGGGAATAGAGTTTATGTTCCTCGAGTGGATAATTTGAGGCGTGAACTTTTGAAGGAGTGTCATGATTCCCTTTGGGCGAGGACATCCGGGGATTCACCGAACATTGGCTCTCATGGAGAGGGCCTTTTATTGGTCAAAGATGGGGACGGATGTGGAGGAATATGTTCAACGTGCCTAACTTGTCAACAAGACAAAGTGGAGCAAACGGAAGCGGGTGGGACTTTTGGAGCCGTTGTTCGCATCGAAAAGGCCGTGGGGAGAGCATTTCTCGGACTTCATATCTAGCTTGCCGGGTCAGTAGGGGGACTCGGATCGATACTTGTGGTGGTCGATCGATTTTGAAGTATGCAACCTTCATTGCTGCACCCCTACACTTTATTCAGAGAGAAGAAGCGAAAGCTAATGATGAAGAATGTGGTGAAGTATTGGGGAGTCCCACACAACATTATAAGTGATCGAGATGCTCGGTTTACGGGACGATTCTCGACCGAAGTTATTCAAATTGTTGGGGTCAAAGCTATACTTCTCCACAAGCCTCCACCCCCCGCACGGATGGCCAAACCGAGAGAATAAACTCACTCCTAGAGCAATATCTTGACACTACGTGAGTGCCAACCAATGAGATTGGGTGAAGTTGTTGGACATAGCCCAATTCTCCTACAACCTGCAAATGGAGCTCAGATCCAACAAGAGCCCCTTTGAGATCATCACAGACAACAACCGTCGACTCCTCACACTTTGGCTATTGGATATCAGGAGTAGTCCATCCGCATATCATTTGGCAAAAAAGAATGGCATCAAATGCAGATATTTGCGGGCCTACTTGGAGAAGGCCAAAAAGATGAAGAAGTGGGCGACTTGGGAAGGCGACCCCGTGAATACAAAGTCGGCGATTTGGTGTTGGTGAAGCTCCAACCAAAGATCACCCAATTCTTTAGAAACAAGGTGCATAAAGGATTGGTGCGCAAGTATGATGGCCCCCTCCCAATTATCAATAGGGTGGGCAATGTTTCCTACAAGTTGCAATCGCCGGCGTGGCTCAAGATTCATAATGTTTTCCATGCCAAGAACTTGAAAGCCTACCACTCCGATCCGCAAGATGCTTTCGAGTATGTTTCAACTCGTCAACCTCCCACCGAGCTTCCTACGAGAAGCGAGTTGAAACCATTTTAGCGGATCGCAGACAAGACTACCCAATGGAGTCGAACAAATTGAATACTTGGTGAAGTGGCGGAAACTTCCCAAAACCGAAGCCGGTTGGGAGCCGAAGACACCCTCCGACATGAAGAAGAAGCTATCAAAGTTTACCAAAGAGTGTCAACGAGGGCGCCGACAAATTTTAAGTGGGGGGAGAATGTCACGAATCGGTCGTCGAACACCCGCAAAGAACTTCGTTCAACGTTCCGTTCGTCGCTTGCCCATGCTTGTACATATCCTTGGCAGCCTGTTTTGCCATGTTTTGGTGTGTTTTTCCATGTAAGCGCTTTTTGGTCACCGGCGACTTTGAGCGGAGGATCAGATCCGCATCAGCAGGCTGGCCTTCATGTGGACTTAGGCAATCCAAGCTAAGTCCTGATCGGCGGGCGTTTTGGCACAGGCTGTGATGGGGCAACGCCGCCTTATTAAGAACTCGGTGGCACAGGGCTGGATGGGGCTTTTTGTAACAGGCAGGTGCCCCACCACTTCGGGCTTATCATTAAATGGCCTCGCTTTGGCCGCTTTTTAAATTGCCGGTGAGCGGAGCGAACGTTACCAAAATGGACCCTTTGGCACAGGTCTGTTTTTAATGTGCCCGCCGGGCCGCCGGGTCGTGTTTTTGCGCGAGCCAAAAAATGGTTGCCTTTCGCTGGGTCGCTGTGCGGGCGACCGCTGTGGGAACGTCACCATCTCGTCGTCTGCCCTGAACTTCCGGCCAAACAGGGTCGATGGCTTTTTGATAACAGGGACGCTGCTCACGCCCGCCGCTGTGGAGCCGCGCCACCCAAAATCGGCTGCTGGCCCGAGCTTTTGGGGCTTTTGAGCTGGTGGATGCTTTTGGCCCCGCTTTGTCCGTTTTTGTTCTTTTTGGGCGTTACAAAATGGTTTGCTTGGCGACCGCGGTGAGCTGAGCGAACGTCACCATCTCAAGACTCGAACTTCGGTGGCATTGTGGCTTGATGGGGCTTTGGATAACAGGATCAGATTCTGCCGGCCGTCACGTGCCGCCGCCAAGAAATGGTCTGCTGTTGGGTCTGCTTTTTGGTTTGGTTTTTTTCAAGTTGTCAAGGCGACCGCTGGGTGAGCGCGCTGAACGCCATCTCAAGCACTGAACCCGGGTGGCACAGGGTGGATGGGCTTTTGGGATTTGTCAGCGTTCGCGTTTTCGCCGCTGTATCGTCGCTGCTGCGGCCCAAAAAAATGGTCTGCTTTGGCCCCGTTTTTGGTCCGGCTTTTGGTCGTAGCGGTCATGGCGACCGCTGTGGCTGAAAGGAACGTCACCATCTCAAAGACTCGAACTCGGGTGGCACGTGGTTGATGGGGTTTTGATATCAGGATCTGGTGTCGCCCGCCGTCGTCCGTCCGCTTGTCGCTGCCGCTGCCAGCCCAAAATGGTCTGCTTTTGGTCTGCTTTGGTCTGTTTTTGGTCTGTTTACGGGTCATGGGCGACCGCTGTGAGCCGGCGCTGAACGTCACCATCTCAAGACTCGAACTTCCGGTGGCACTGTGGCTGGATGGGGCTTTGATAACAGGGATCTGTGTCGCTCGCCGCTCACCGTCGTCACCGCCGTCGTTGGCCGCTGGCTGCCAAAAAAAATGGTCTGCTTTTGGTCTGCTTTTTGCTTTTTGGTTTTTTCGGTCCGGGGGCGACCGCTGGTGAGCGGAACGAACGTCACCATCTCAAGACTCGAACTCGGGTGGCACAGGCTGGATGGGGTTTCTGATAATGTGGATCGGTGCCGCCTGCCGCTGGCACCGTCCGTCAATTGCATTGTCGCTGTCAAGACAGCCTCAAAATGGTCTGCTTTTGGTCTGCTTTTGGGTCGTTTTTGGTTTTTGCGGTCATGGGCGACCGCTGGTGATGGAAAGGAACGTCACCATCTCAAGACTCGAACTTCCGGTGGCACAGTATCGATGGGCTTTTTTGATAATGTGGATCTGGTCGTTGCCGCCGTCACGGCCGTCGCTGTCGCGACAAGAAAGCCCAAAATGGCCTATTTTGGCCCTGCTTTAATGCTTTTGGTGGTTACAGGTCGGGGGCGACCGCTGGGTGAGCTGAGCGAACGTCACCATCTCAAGACTCGAACCCCTGGGTGGCTGGCTGGATGGGGTTTTGATAACAGGATCGGTGTCGTTCGCCGCTGGTTGTCTGTCCCGCTTATCGCCATTGCAGTACCCAAAATGGTCTGCTTTTGCTTTTGGTCTGCTTTTTGGTTGTTTTTGAGTCGTTGCGGCGATCAGGTGAGTTTGAGCGAACGTCGATCTCAAGACTCGAACTTCCTGGTGGCATTGTATCGGATGGGGCTTTGATATTGGATCCGTCTCACGGCTTTCGCTGTCGGTCGCCATTCGTTTTGGCCCGCTTTTGGCCAGCCCAAAATGGTCTGCTTTTGGTCTGCTTTGGGTCGTTTTTGTTTATGCTGGTCGCGGGCGACTGTGGTGAGCTTGAAAGCGAACGTCACCATCTCAAAGACTCGAACCCCCGGTGGCACGAGGCTGGATGGGGCTCTGATAACAGGACGGAAGTTGTTCGGCATTGGCTGTCCTGTCCGCCGCCGCTGCCGGCTGGGCAGCCAAAATGGTCTGCTTTTGGTCTGCTTTTGGGTTTTTATCGCGGGTCATGCGGCGATCATGGGTGAGCGGCGCTGAACGTCAACCATCTCAAGACTCGAACTCCGGGTGGTATGGTCTGGATGGGGCTTTTTGATAACAGGGACGGTGTTGTTCGCCGGCCGCCGTCGTCCGGCCGTTGGTTTGCCGCCAGCCAAAAAAATGGTCTGCTTTTGGTCTGCTTTTGGTCGTTTTTTGGTTCGTTACTCGCGGGCGCATGATCGCTGGGTGAGCTGGAATGGAACGTCACCATCTCAAGACTGAACTTCGGTGGCACAGGGCTGGATGGGGCTTTTGATAACAGGGATGTGGTTGCGCTGGCCGCCGTCACCGCTGGCCGCCGCCGCCGTGGTTCACAGCCCAAAAAATGGTCTGCTTTTGGTCTGCTTTGGGTGTTTTTGGTCGTTGCTTTTTTCGCTGTCGGCGACCGTGAGCTGGAGCGAACGTCACCATCTCAAGACTCGAACTGTCCTGGTGGCACAGGGCTGGATGGGGTTTCTGATAATCAGGATGTGGTTCGCCTCGCCGTCATTGGCCGTCTGTCAAGGTCGATGGCCGTCATCGCTTGTTGCGGTAACCAAAATGGTCTGTTTTTGGCCTGCTTTTTTTTTGGTTGTTTTGAGTCGTTGCCATGGTATCGCGGCGATCGGTGGGGGCTGGAGGGGCTTTGCCGTGTCGTCGTCGCTGCTTTCAGCAAGAGTAAAAAAATGGTCTGCTTTTGGTCTGCTTTGGTGTTTTTTTTGGGGTTGGCGACCGCTGTGAGCTGAGCGAACGTCACCATCTCAAGACTCGAACTTCCGGTGGCACAGGGCTGGATGGGGCTTCTGATAAGGGACGGTGTGTCGCCCGCTGCTGTTGGCCGTCCGCCGCTGCCTTATGCAGCCCAAAATGGTCTGCTTTGGTCTGCTTTTGGTCGCTTTTTTGGTTTTTTAATCGCTGGCGCGACCCGGAGTTGAGCGAACGTCACCATCTCAAAGACTCGAACCCCTGGGTGGCACAGTGGCTGGATGGGGCTTTTGATACCAGGTGGATCGGTGCCTCGCCCGCCGTCGCTTGCTTCTCCGGCACCAAAAAATGGTCTGCTTTGGTCCGCTTTTGGCTGTTTTTGGTTGTTTTTTAGGTAAGTCGCGCGACCGCAGTGAGCTTGGAGCTGAACGTCACCATCTCGGCACCGAACTTCCGGTGGCACAGAGCTGGATGGGGCTTTTCGATAATCAGGGACGGTGTTGCCCACGCCGCTTGGCCTTGCCTCGCCGTTGTCGTCGCTTGTCATGAGCCAAGAACCAAAAAATGGCCTGCTTTTGGCCTGTTTTTGGCTGATTTGGGGTCGCGGGCGACCGGTTGAGCGGCGGAAACGCCGCCAGCCCAAGACCTTGAACCCCCCCTAGGTGCCCGCCGCCGCTGTTGTTCGCCGCCGTCGCTTTTGGGCAGATTTTTCATGTCGCGGTGATGGATGAAACGTCGCCTTTACTTCACATTTATTCTTTCGCCTTCAACCCAGAGCAAAATTGTCTCGCTTTGAATTTTCATCGCAACGGCCAGATCTTGTCGTTGATTGCTTTTTTTTGATCGCCACTTGAGTCTCTTTGACTCGTGGTTGGCATTATGGGTCGTCCGATGGGGTGATCGTGGTTTCGGGCATGTGAGTGGTGATGGATTTGTATGCATGTGGTGGGCTCCTCGCTATCAGCGGTACCGACCATCGATGCTTCAAGTCCCTTCAATTGTACCGTCAATGGAGTTGTGTGCGCTGCCTCGCACCATCTACCCAGTTCCTTGGGAAATTGGCTTTGTTTAGCATGCCTATCCACTTTCATGTGTTATACCGGATGAGGAGTGCCGATGTCCGCGGCACCTTGTGTGTCCTCTAACCATGGCTTGGCTTAGACCCCTCGCCTCGATTGGCTCTCGTGTTCATGTGAGTGCTCTTCGATGCAAAGGATAAGAATGTCCCAAGGGTCTTTTGACCCGCGGCACACGATCGGTTGGCTTTCTGTGGTCGCCTTCGATGGATGATGGTCGCTCCATCGCTGCCCACCTTTCCTTTGTGGTGCTTGGTGGGCATGTTGGGCTTAAGGCCATGGAGGACGGTTACCCGGTTGATCCCGCCAAGAGTCATATGCTTGTCTCAAAGATTAAGCCATGCATGTGTAAGTATGAACTATTTCGCATCGTGAAACCGCGAATGGCTCATTAAATCGCTTATAGTTTGTTTGATGGTACGTGCTACCGGAGCAACCGTAGTAATTCTAGAGCTAATACGCGGCAACAAACCCCACTTCCGGAAGGGATGCATTTATTAGATAAAAGGTCGACGACGGCTTTGCCCGCCGCCCCATGATTCATGATAACCGACGGATCGCGACGCCCTCGTGTCGGCGACGATCATTCAAATTTCTGCCCTATCAACTTTCGATGGTAGGATAGGGGCCTCACCATGGTGGTGACGGGTGACGGAGAATTAGGTTCGATTCCTGAGAGGGAGCTCCCGAGAAACGGCTACCACATCCAAGGAAGGCAAAGAAAGCGCCAAAATTACCCAACTCGACACCCGGGAGGTAGTGACAATAAATAACAATACGCGTTTTCGAACCGGTAATTGAATGAGTACAACCTAAATCCTTTAACGAGGATCCATTGAGGGCAAGTCCGGTGCCGCCACCGCGGTAATTCCAGCCCAATAGCGATATTTAAGTTGTTGCGCTTAAAAAAGCTCGAGTTGGACTTTGGGGACTGGTCGGTCGGCTTGGTCACCATGGCAGGTAACCGGCCGCCCCATCCCTTCCGTTCATGATGCGTTCGGCCTTAATCGTCGGGTCGCTCCTCCTCAAGGCCGTTATTTTGAAGAAATTAGAGTGTTTCAAAGCAAGCCCACGCCTGGATACATTAGCATGGGATAACATCACGTGATTTCGGTCCTATTGTGTTGGCCTTCGGATCGGAGTAATGATTAAGAGGGACAATGGGGTATTCAGATTTCATAGTCGAGGTGAAATTTTGGATTTATGAAAGACTAACCACCGCGAAAAGCATTTGCCAAGGATGTTTTCATTAATCAAGAACGAAAAGTTGGGGGGCTCAAGACCATCGATACCGCCCCTAGTCTCAACCATAAACGATGCCACCGTGGATCGGGCGGATGTTGTTTTTAGGACCGCCAAGACCTTATGAGAAATCAAAGTCTTTGGGTTCCGGGGAGTATGGTCGCAAGGCTGAAACTTAAAGGAATTGACGGAAGGGCACCACCAGAGAGGGAGCTCAAGGGCTTAATTTGACTCAACACGGGAAACTTACCGTGTCCGTACATAGCAAGGATTGATTGATCGAGAGCTCTTTTTTTGATTCTATGGGTGGTGGTGCATGGTCGTTTTAGTTGGTGGAGCCGATTTGTCCGGTTAATTCGATAACTAACGAGACCTCACCGCTAACTAGCTACGCTGGAGGCATCCCTCCGCCGCCTTCTTAGAGGGACTATGGCCGCTTAGGGCCACGGAAGTTTGAGGCAACAATGTGTCTCAGGATGCCCTTAGATGTTCTCGGGTCGCGACGCGCCACACCGATGTATTCAACGAAGTTCATAGCCTTGGCCGATGTGCCCGGTAATCTTTTGAAAATTTCATCGTGATGGGGATAGATCATTGCAATTGTTGGTCTTCAACGAGGAATTCCTAGTAAGCGCGAAGTCATCACCGCTGACTACGCCCCCGCCCGCCTTTGACACACCGCCCGCCGCTTCCTACCGATTGAATGGTCCGGTGAAGTGTTCGGATCGAGGCGACGGGGCGGGTTCGCCGCCCGCGACGTCCGAGAAGTCCACCAACCTTATCATTTAGAGGAAGGAGAAGTCGAATAAGGTTTCCGTAGGTGAACCTCGCGGAAGGATCATTGTCGAGACCCATTGACGAGGATGACCGCCAATGCGCCAACCTATGTTTCGCCGCCGGGCTTGTCCGGACGACGCCCCAACGTCGGGCCCGCCGGGTGGGAGGACGGCGGGATGAATATACCAACCCCGCGCCAAGAGAGCCAAGGAACACAAGCATCGAGTCGGAGGGGCTCGCTGTAGTGGGGGAGGCCGCCATTCCACCACCGGGACCTTATTGGATGACTTTAAGAACGGATATCTTGCTCGCGATCGATGAAGAACGAAGCTAAATGCGATACCGGTGTGAATTGCAGAATCCCGCGGAACCATCGAAGCCTTTGAACGCAGTTGCGCCCGAGGCCATCCGCCAAGGGCACGCCGTCAAGGCCACGATTTTGACGCTTGTCGCGTGCCCCATCCGCGAACGCGAGGATGGCCCCCCGTGTCGGCGGTGGTTGGTCGAAAGAGCCGCCGCCGTTGGTTATCGAACACGACGCTGGTGGATGCCTTTGCGCGAGCCAGACGCCGTGTTTTCGACCCGGACGAGGCCTCGAGGACCCAAGCCGCGCGAGTCGATGTCGATGCTGACCGAATCGCACCCCCGTGTGTGGGGGCTACCCGCCGAGTTTAAGCATATAAATAAGCGGAGGAGAAGAAACTTACGCAGGATTCCTTTAGTAACGGCGAAGAAATAACCGGATCGCCCAGCTTTTGAGAATCCCAAGGCCGCGGTCGTCCTGAATTGTAGTCCGGAGAAGCCGCCCTCGCCGACGGATCGCCCAAGTCCCCCCGGAAAGGGGCGCCGGGAGGGGAGAGCCCCGCCCGGCTCGGACCCGCCGCACCACCAGGCGCCGTCAACGAGTCGGTTGTTTGGGGAATGCAGCCCCACCCGGTGGTAAATTCGGCCTGCTAAATAAATAGAGACCGATATAACAAGTACCGCGAGGGAAAGATGAAAAGGACTTTGAAAAGAGAGTCAAAGAGTGCTTGAAATTGCCGGAGGGAAGCGGATGGGGCCGGCGATGCACCCTCGGCGGATGCGAACGGTGGTCACCGGTCCGCCGCCGCCAAAAGCGGATCGATGCGCGGCTGCCGACGGTCCCAAGCCCGGACGGATCGCTCGTCCGAGGGGATACCGCCGACGCTGGTCGAGGAAACGACGCGCGCCATCGGGCGCGTTCGCTGGGTACACGCGACACTGGCATCGGCCACGGGTTCCATCCCAACCCGCCTTGAAACACGGACCAAGGAGTCCGACATGCGGCGTAGTCGATGGGTGCGAAACCCGAAGGCACAAGGAAGCCGACCACGGGAACCCTCTCGGGTTTGCACCACCGCCCACCTCGATCTTCTGGAAGGGTTCGAGTTGGAGCATGCATGTCGGGACCAAAGATGGTGAACTATGCCCGAAGCGAGGCGGCCGCAGGAAACTCGTGGAGGCCCGGGCGACATCGACGGCAAATCGCTCGGGTTCGACTTGGGTATAGGGGCGAAGACTAATCGAACCATCTAGTAGTCGGTTCCTCCCAAGTTTCCCTCGATAGCCGGAGCCCACACGAAGTTCTATCGTAAAGCCAATGATTAGAGGCATCGGGGCGAACGCCCTCGACCTATTCTCAAACTTTAAATAGGTAGGACGCGCGCCGCATTGCTGAGAGCCGTCCGCCGAATCGAGAGCCCGCGGGCCATTTTTTTTGGTAAGCAGAATCGGGCGATGGGGATGAACCGAAGTCGGGTTACGGTGCTCAATCAAGGCTAACCCGCACACCACAAAGGGTGTTGGTCGATTAAGACAAAGCAGGACGGTGGTCATGGAAGTCGAAACCGCTAAGGAGTGTAACAACTCACCGCCAATCAACTCAGCCCGAAATGGATGGCGCCAAGCGCGCATCACTACCCGCCATCGGGAAAGCCGCCAAGCCCCCGCGAGTAGGAGGGCGCGGGCGGTCGCCGCGAAAACCCAGGGCGAAAGCCCGGCGAGCGACTGGCCGGTGCAGATCTTGGTGGTAGTAGCAAATATTCAAATGAGAACTTTGAAGGTCAAGAGGGGAAAGGTTCCATGTGAACGGCACTTGCACATGGGTTAGCCGATCCTAAGGGATCGGGGAAGCCCGTCCGAGAGCTGCCTCCGCGAGTTCAAAGGGAATCGTTAAAATTCCCGAGCCGACGCCGGGCGGCGACGGCAACGTTAGGAAGTCCCGAGACGCCGGGGGGCCCCGGAAGAGTTATCTTTTCTGCTTAACGCCCGCCCACCTCGGAAACGGCTCAGCCGGAGGTAGGGTCCAGCGGCCGGAAGAGCCGCACGCCGCGCGGGCGTCCCGGCAGCCTCGGGGGCCCTTTGAAAACCGGAGGACCGAAAAGTGCCGCCGCCCGGCCAGATTTCATAACCGCATCGTTCTCCAAGGTGAACAGCCTCTCGCCCATGGAACAATGTAGGCAAGGGAAGTCGGCAAAACGGATCCGAATCTCGAAAAGGATTGGTTCGAGGGTCGGGCACGGGGTCCCGCCTCAACCCGCTTGGCCGTCGGGCGGATCGCTGAGTCGCTTTCGCGCAGAGAGGGGTCGCCGCCGCGTCGGCCGGGGACGGACGAATGGCCCCCCTGGGCCTTCCCCGCCGCGCCAGTCGTAACCGGAACCGGTTGACAAGGGGAACTGATCGCTTAATTAAAACAAAGCATTGCGATGGTCTCGCGATGCTCACGCGAATGTGATTTCTGCCTGCTCAATGTCAAAGTGAAGAAATTCAACCAAGCGCCGGTAAAACCATGGAGTAACTATGACTTCTTAAGGTAGCCAAATGCCTCGCCATCTAATTAGTGACGCGATGAATGGATTAACGAGATTCCCATCGCCCCGTTTACTATCCAACAAACCACGCCCAAGGGAACCGGGTAATGCAGAATCGGGAAAGAAGACCTGTTGAGCTTGACTCTAGTCCCACTTTGTGAAATGACTTGAGAGGTGTAGGATAAGTGGGGAGCCGTCACGGCCGAAGTGAAATACCACTACTTTTTAACGTTATTTTACTTATTCGCGAGTTTCGGAGGCGGGGCCGCCCCCTCCTTTTGACCCAAGGCCCGCCAAGGGCCGATCCCAAGCGGAAGACATTGTCGTGGGGAGTTTGGTGGGGCGCACATCTGTTAAAAGATAACGCAGTGTCCTAAGATGAGCTCAACGAGAACGTAAATCTCGGTGGAACAAAAGGGTAAAAGCTCGCTTTGATTTCGATTTCCAAAGACAATAATAACCGTGAAAGCGTGGCCTATCGATCCTTTAGACCTTCGAATTTGAAGCTAGAGGTGTTTAAAAGTTACCACAGGATAATCGCTTGTGGCAGCCAAGCCGCTCATAGCGACGCTGCTTTTTTTGATCCTTCGATGTCCGCTTCTTCCTATCATTGTGAAGCGCACCACCAAGTGTTGGATTGTTCACCCACCAATAGGGGAACGTGAGTCGGGTTTAGACCGTCGTGAGACAAAGTTAGTTTTACCTCATCGATGATCGTGTCGCCGATAGTAATTCAACCTAGTACGAGAGGAACCGCTGATTCACACAATTGGTCATCGCGCTGGTTGAAAAGCTGGCGCTGGTTACCGTAGGTGTCGGATTATGACCAACGCCTAAGTCAATCCTAGTTAGCAACCGGCGCTTCGCCGCTGTTTCGCTTCCGACCCACAAGAGGGTTTTCGCCCCACGGGCTCGTGGTCGCCGGTAGCCCTGCGGTGGTACGCCACCCGTGGCCATCGGAAGTACATTCGCACGGACGACGGTCAACTTTTTGCGTGACGCACTTAAATACGCTGGCGGGGTATTGTGGGTAGAGTGGGTTTGCTGCCACCATCCATCGAGATCCAGCCCCTGGCCGCACGGATTCGCCTCAAAATTCAACCGCTTTCATCCCGGATGAGGTTGAAAACTGCCCTTGATGCGCCGTCGAGGCGCCGCCAGAACGCTGCCGGCTTGAACGCCGCTGTTGCTCGCCGCTCGCTGCTGCTGCCGCCGCTGCTTGCCGCCGCACTGCTGTGGTCCCTGTCAGACGCGGTGCTTCATATGATCGCTGCAAGAGCTGTGAACGCGGTTGCAATGCAGGAACGAACGCAAAAGGCGCGAACGACCCAACTAACGGCGTGCCAGAATTCAACCAATTCCCAAATGAGCCGAGATACCTCGCCGAAAACCGCCTCGCCGCCAGATCAGAGGTTCCTCGCTCGCGATACCGATTTGAGGCAAACAGGCGCAAGGCATCGTTTGGCGACCGGCTGTGGTGGAGGCCACCATGCTGCAATGCAGAGCGAACGCGGTTTAACGAACGGTAACGAACGGCGCGGTCGGAATTAACGAACGAACGTTATGGAACCGATCATGAGGCTGCTAAGGAACCGGCGGATATCTCAAGACTAGGGAAACCGCCCGGTGGTTCAGGGTTGATCTTTGATATCAGGATTTGTTCGGCAAAATTGGCTGCTTTGGCGCTGCCCAAAATGGTCTGCTTTGGTCTTTTGGTCGTTTTTAGTGTCGAACGACCGCTGTGAGCTGGAGCGGAACGTCAGCCATCTCAAAGACTGTTTCCGAAACCCGTGGCACAGGCTGGATGGGGTTTCGGATAACGGGACGTGTGCAACCGCCGCTGCTGGCTGTCCGCGCCGTCGTGGCAGGCAAGCAAAAAATGGTCTGTTTTGGCCCCTCGCTTTTTTTTGATGTTTTTTTTAATCGGTGATGAGCGCTGAACGCCGCCATCTTCAAGACCTCGAAAACGTATCGGATGGGGCGGATATCACTGTGGACGGTCTGTTGCCCATAAAATGGCCGTCGACGCCATTGTTTAACAAAACAAAAATGGCAGGCTTTTGGCCTGCTTTTGGTTGTTTTTTGTCAAGTTACCGCCAATGACCGCGGTGAGCGAAGGAACGTCACCATCTCAAAGACTCGAACCGCCGGTGGCACAGGGCTGGATGGGGTTTGATAATCAGTGGATTTGCGTCGCCTCGCCGCTAAAGGGTTCGGGCGGTTTGTCCGCCGGCACCAAAATGGTCTGCTTTAACACCTGCTTAGGCTGTTTTGGGGTGTTTCAGAGGTCGCTGGCGACCGCGGTGAGCGGTTGCGGCGGAACGTCACCATCTCAAGACTGGCCGAACTGTTATTTCGGGTGGCGGGCTGGATGGGTTTTTGATCGATATGTTGGCGCTGTTCGTCACAGTTGTTTATTTTGGTCTGCTTTTTACCGCTTATTGTTTTGAGGTTGTTTTCGGGCGGCGATCACGACAAAGGATGGGCTGGCTAAACGCCACCATCACAAGAGTCAAAATGGTCTGCTTTGGCTGCTTGGGGTGGCACAGGGGATGGGGTCACCATGGATAACCATCTCAAAGGGGATCCTGGGGCCTCCTCGTTTTCAACCATCGTCGTCAAGTCAACAAAATTGTAAGCAATGGCCACCCAAAAAAAAATGGTCTGCTTTGGTCTGCTTTGGTCAGTTTTGTTGTCGCGGGCGACCGCGGTGGACGGATGAAACGTCACTATCTCAAGACTGAACTCCGGTGGCATAGTGGCTGGATGGGGCTTTGATAATAGGATCTGGCCGCTGGGCCGCCATTGGCTGGCCGCCGTCGCTTTGCGCCAACAAAATGGCTCGCTTTGGTCTGCTTTTATCGCTTTTGGTCGTTGTGGCGCGATCGCGGGTGAGCGGGCGAATGGAACGCCACCATCTCAAGACTCCGGAACCCCGGTGGCACAGGGCTGGATGGGGCTTTCGATAACAGGATGTCGCCTGTTGCCGCCGGTCAAAAATGCCCTGCGGCCGCCGTTGTTTGAGCCGTACCAAAAATGGTCTGCTTTTGGGCCCGCTTTTAATGCTTTTTTGGTCTGTTTTAGCAGTTGGGCGACCGCTGGTGACCGGAGCGAACGTCACCATCTCAAGACCCTGAACCCCGGTGGCATGTGGCTGGATGGGGCTTCGATATCAGGGACTGTCGCTCACCGCTGGTCATTGGTGTCGCTGGTCTGCCAAAAAAATGGTCTTTTTGGTCTGCTTTGGTTGTTTTTTTGGTTGCCAGGCATCTTGGTGAGTGGGCGCTGAACGCCACCATCTCAAAGACTGGAACCTCCTGTGGCACAGGGCTGATGGCTTTGATATCAGGATCTGCAGCCGCTCCCGCCGTCATTGTCGTCTGGTCTGTCAGTTGCCTGCACAACCCAAAATGGTCTGCTTTTGGCCCTCGCTTTGGTCAAGCCACAGAGTCGCTACACCGCTGGCGAGCTGAGCGAACATTCAAAGACCGAAACTGCGGCATTGTGGCTGGATGGGGTTTCGATACCAGATTTGTGTCAGCTGCTTTCGTCATTGTCCGGCCGCCGTCGCCGGTTGCGCAGCCAAAAATGGAATTGCTTTTGGCCCTCGCTTTTGGGCCAGTTTTTGAAGTTCAGCAAGAACGGGATGGAGCTTTGGAGCAACGGCCAGCCATCTCGGAAGAGACTCCTGAACCCCTCGGGTGGCACAGGGCTGGATGGGGCTGGATACAGGGACGGTGTTGCTCACGCTGTCGCAGCCAAATGGTCTGCTGTTTATCTGGGTCTCTACCAGCTTTTGGGCAGTTCTGCGCTTAACCAAAGAGCCATTTAGCAAACGCAAACATCCCGCAACCTGGAACCCCCCCGGTGGCACAGGCTGGATGGGGTTTTCGATAAGAGGGACTGTCCCACGCCTGGCTGGCTTTGGCTTAGCCGCCGTCTGCTGTTTTCGTTTTTCGCTAGACCAATACCAAAATGCACTGCTGGCCTTGTTAAGCCGATTTCTGCCGGCGACCGTTGAGCGCCGGCGGAACGCGATCTCAGCCAGCACCTTGAAACTCCTGCCCGCCGCCGGGGCTTGATGGGTTCAGTTAGCCGGGATCGGTGTTGCCTGCTTGGCTTGGATGGGTATTGAACGTCCTCGCTTTTACTTTCGCGACATAGTTTCAGTCAACGAAATAAAATTTCGTTTAAGAATTTTCCCAGGTGGTATTTTGCCGCGATTGCTTTTGACGGCTACTGAGCCATCCCTGTTAACTCTGGAACGTCCATGGGGTGGGGACGTCGTATGTGAGTGGAGGATTTCCTGCCGGGCCTCCCATTGCTGTAGCCACCATCGGCGTTTAAGTCCTTCACCAGTTTCTGCTTTTGAATGGAGTTGCGGTGCGTTTCGCTTACTCACGGAACGATTTTGGAAATCATTAGGTTAGTATTAGTTTTATCTACTTTTATGTTATACGATGGGTCTTTTTCCTTGTGATTGAATCTTGTGTCTTAGGAACAGGCAGGTTGCTCTAGTACTTTCGCATCGTATTGCCTCGTCGCTGGCGTTTTTTTATTTGTGGATAAGAAATGTCTTTGCGGTTTTGGGAGCATGAAGGGTTGTCCACGATGACTGTGTCGCCTTCGGTGGATGATGGTCGGTTCTACCGCTGCCCACCTTTCTTTGTGGTGCTGAGATGGGCAACCCAAATTGGCGCCTTGGAAACACGCTGTCAATTTGATCCTGCCTCCAGCAGTCATAGGGTTGTCTACCCCAAAGATTCTTGAGTTCTTTGAACTATTTCGGGACCGTGAAACCGCTAATGGCTCATTAAATCTACGGAGTGCGTTTGTTTGATGGCACGCAGAATGTACTCTGACAACCTTTTAACCTAGAGCTCGGGTTGCAACTTTGGTCACTTCCCAAGTGATGCATTTATTAAGGAAGCTCTTCCTTTGGGCTGCTGGGTCGCATGTTCCATGGCGCATGATAACTTGACGATCGCAGGACCGCCCTCGTGTCGGCGACCGAAATTTCGCCTCTATTAACTTTCGCTGGCGGTAGGATAGTCACCATGACTGGTGAAACCGCAAGGGTCGGCTGAGAATTAGGGTTCGCCCCGACCTCTGAGAGGGAGCTCCAGAACGCTACCACATCCAAGGAAGGCGCACGGCGAACGAATTACCCAACTCGACACGGCACGTAGTGACACGATCAATTCGGTTTTTGTTCGATAATTTTAAGAGAAGGCACCAAATCCTTAATGGGGATCCATCGAGGGAATATCGGTGCCGCGAAATGGAAGATCAAAATTCAAACGATATTTAAGTTGTTGCAAATAAAAAAAAGCTCGAAGTTGACTGGAATCGGCTCGTCGCAAATACCCTAAATCTAATCCATCGCCCCATCCCTTCTTCGTCGGAATTCCGTTCCAACAGCCGATACGGCTGCCTCCTAAAAGTCCGTTGGATTTGGGATGAAATTACGGTTGCCAGTAACGTCGCCCCATCCTTTCGGATACATTAGTCTTGGATTGCAACATCACCGCCCACCTCAAATGTGTTGGCCTAACACCCTCGGATCGAGTAACATTAAGAGGAGAAATGGGCATCTTCTATTTCATGGGTCGAGGTAGGAAATTCCGGATTTATGAAAAGACGAACCATCGCGCAAAGCATTTAAGCAGATAAGTTAATCAAGAACGAAAGTTAGTTCAGACGACAGATACCCCGCCCCTAGTCTCAACGAACGATGCCCACCTCGGGATCAAGGCGATGTTGTTTTAGACTACCAACACTTTATGAGAAATCAAAGCCTTTGGTTCCCGGGGAGTATGGTCGCAAGGAACGAAAAAAAAAAAAAAAACTAATTGACTGAGGGAGCTCAGAGGGGTTTAATTTGGACTCCAACACGGGGAAACTTAGTCTGTATAGAGCAAGGATTGACATCGAGAGCTCTTTTTTTGATTCTATGGGTGGTGGCTCTGTTGGAGTAGAGATGGTTCCGGTTAATTCCTGAATAACGAGACCCTCAGTTAATCAGGCTACGCGCGGAGGTATCCCTTCGCCAGCCTCTTTAGGGACCTTTAGGGCCAATGGAAGTTTGAGGCACACAGTCCATGCCCTAGATGTTCTCGGGCTAATGACGCCAGACCATGTATTCAACCAGTTCATAGGCCTCGGCCGTGCCCCTGCAATCTTTGAAAATTTCATCGCGGATGGGGATAGATCAGCCAAATTGTTGGTCTTCAACGAGAATTTGGTGTTGAGTCATCAGTCTGATTCTACGTCCTGTCAGAGGTTACTACCGGCCGCTTCCACCGATTGAATGGTCTGTGAAGTGTTCGCCAGGATTTACGGGGCGGTTCCTCGTGACGCCAAAGTAGAAGTCCACCGGGAACCTTACTATTTAGAGGAAGGAGAAGTCAGAATAAGGTTTCCGTAGTGAACTCATGGAAGGCGACTGTCGACTCCACTGGAGCAGGATGACCGTGAATGCGCCAACCGTGTTTGCTCGCCGGGCTTGTCCCGACAACGCCCCAGATGTCGGCCCTGGTGGGCGGACCCAGGGATGAACCATGACACCCCATGCCGATATAGCCAAGGAACACAAGCATCGTCGGAGGGCCCGCTGCAGTGGGAGGTATTCGACGGCAGACCCCAATGTGGACCTAACTCTCGCAACGGATATTCCCACATCGTGACGATGAAGTCCAAATTAAAATTTATACTCGGTGTGGAATTGCAGAATCCCGAACCATCGGTTTTTTGAACGAAAGCGGCTTGAGGTTAGACCGCCAGTACGCCTGGTTGCTGACGCATGCGGATATGAGTTCTTAATCGGGCGAACTTAACGATGGCTCCCCCCGCGTCGGAGCGGCTAGTAAAGAGCCGGCCGCCGATGGTTATCGAACACGACGCGGTGGACAGCACATGAGTCAGACGTCGCAGCCTTCTGGACCCTGGACCTAGGCCTCGAGGACCTAGTCGGCGCGCAGTCGGCGCTAATGGACCATGACCCCTGTGGTTGTGGCTACCCACTGAAGAAGCATATAAATAAGCTGAGAGAAGAAACTTACTTTGAGATTCCCCTTTAGTAATCAAGTGAAGTAACCGGATCGCCCAAATTTTGAGAATCGGGTGTCAGTCGGAATTGGAAGGTCCTGGAGAAGCTGCCCTGCTCCAGCTCAAGTCCCCCCTGGAAAGGCCTGGGAGGGTGGGAGAGCCCGCCCTAAGTTTCGACCCCGCAGCATCACCTAGGGAGTCACACAAACAGCCTTCTGCTTGTTTGGGAATACCACCCAAGAATTCCAAGGCTAAATAATAGAATGGATAATGACCAAGTACCCATGAGGGAAAGATGAAAAGGACTTTGAAAAGAGAGTCAAAGAGTGCTTTGAAATTGCCTGAGGGAAGCTGATGGGGGCCGCGATGCAACCCATTTCTGGAACGCTGGCCACGGCCCGCCGGGATCACGCGGCGGATCGACGCGCCCCATCGACGGCCCGTCGGAGGGGATACCGAGGCAACCGGACATGCCGTCGAGAAACGACGCGCGCCATCGGCGTGCTCGCAGCACGCCAGGCACGGCCGCTGCCCCCATCCCACCTGTCGAAATACGGATCAAGCGAACTGATATGGCGAAGCGCGGGTGGCTCGATGGGTGGAAACCCGAAAGGAAATCGGACGGCGGAACCTTTCGAGGGTGTATTGCACGTCGACCCAGATCTTCGTGAAGGGTTCGAGTCATGCATGTCGACCAAAGAAGATGAACTATGTCGACAGGCTGCAAAGTCCCCTGGTGGAGGCCCGTTTAGCACCACGCGGCAAATGCCGCCTGACTGGGTATAGGGGCGAAGACGAATCAACCATCTAGTAGCCGGTCTCCAAGTTTCCCTGTGATAGCCGAGCTCCACGCAGTTCTATCGCAAAGCCAACGATTAGGAGGCACGGGACGAATTGACTCAAACTTTAAACAGGTAGGACCGCCGGGCCGTTGCTGACGGCCGCCGGAATCGAGAGCTCCCGGGCCATATTTTGCAAGCGTAATACATGCGGAGAACCGGAAGCCGGGTTAATGCCCGAAAACAACAAGTACAACCCGCATACCCGCCAAAGCGGTGTTGGTCGGATTAACATAGCAAGATCGTGGTCAGTGGAAGTTTAAACCGGCGAGGAACAACTCACTTGAATTAATTCAGTTTTCCCCGAAAGGCAGGATGACATTTGCCGCCGACCACAGGAAACCATCCGGAGCAGCCAAGCCCCGATGGCGCGGGCGGTCGCCATCCAAATGAGAAACCCTTGAAGGCTTCAGAGGGAAATTTTCCATGTGGAATAAATGAAACATGGGTTAGTTTGATCTCAGGAATGCAGGAAGCCTGGCCTTGTATCTCAAAAGTTTCGCCTCAAAGGGAATCGCGCTTTCGCGAGCTGACACGCTGTGAGCGACGCGCGGGAAGTCCCGAGACGCAAAGTCTTACGCTAGCCCTAGCATTTAAGTTTTCGCCAATGCCGCCGGGGAATGCCTGCAGGGCAGGTCCGCTGACAGTGAGCGCTGGGCCAGCAAGGGCGCCCGGTGCCGCATGCCTTTGAAAATGGAGGACTGAAAAGGCCGCCTTGGCCGCTGGCTTTGGTACCCATCGCCCTCTGGAAGCTGTTGGAAATAGTATGAGTAAGGGAAGTCGCAAACGGATCCAGAATTTCGAAAGGGATTATTCCAGGGCCGGGCACGGGATCTCCCCAACCCGCTTTCTGTCATGCCCACTGGCCCTAAATGCTCCAAGGCGACCCATTCCCGCCCATCCCGGGGACGGATCGGAATCCAAATGCCTTCCCACCCCAACCCTGTGAATCGCAACCACAAGGGAATCCAATGCTTAATTAAACAGAATTTTGATGGTGTTGAAGGATAAGCACGGGAGTTTGCTCAATGTTGGGTGACAGGACCAACCAAGGTAAACGGTTGGGAGTAAGGATGACTCTCTGGCGGGTAGCCAAACGCCCCGGCCATCTAATTAGTGACTTTATGAATGATTAACGAGATTCCCGGCCCCCCCGGCTACTATCCAAATAAACCACAAGGAACGGCTAAGTGTATCCCAATGCGGGAAAGAAGAAGACCCCTCATGAGCTTGACTCTTGAATCAATTTCAGAAAATGTGGACGGAGAGGTGTAGGATAGTGGGAGCCCCTGTCACGCCGAAGTGAAATGCTCACTACTTTAACGTTATTTTTATCACTTATTCGCGGAGGTCGAGTATGTGTCTCGCCTCTCCTTTTGATCCTGCGTTCGCTTATGGGCCGATCCCAAGCAGACATTGTTGTCGTGGAGTTTTGGTCATGCACATCTGTTAAAAAGATAACGGTAGTGTCCTAAGATGAGCTCAAGAGAAATCGTGAAATCTTCGGTAGGAACAAAAGGGTAAAAGTCAGTTGATTCTCGACGGCATTTAATAATGAACCGCGGAAAAGCTGGCCTATCATCCTTAATTCTTCAATTTGAAGTTGTGAGGGTGTCGGGTGTTATCAATAGGATAACCGGCTGTGGCAGCTAAGCGGCTCATAGCGACGCTTGCTTTTGATCCTTCTCGAAGCGTTCTTCCTATCATCGGTGGAAGCGCATTCACCAAGTGTTGATTGTTCACCACCGTCAGGGGAACGGAGTTGCTGACCGGCCGGAGACAAAGTTGTTTTACCATCGATGATCGCGCCGCCATAGTAATTCAACCTAGTACGAGAAAACCTGATTCACAATTCATCGCCGCTGGTTGAAAAGCCGCGGGCGCCGGGTTACCGCGGTGTCGATTATGACCTAACGCCCTAAGTCGAATCCTAGTTAGCAACCCATGCCTCGCCTCGGCTGCTTCGGGCCCCACTCACAAGAGGTTCTCGGCCCCAGTCGGCGGCTTCTGTAGCCTCCGGTGGTGGTACCACCCGCGGCCATCGGAAGTGCTGGCTCCAAGACCACGCATCTGGCCTAACTTTGCGTACTCACTTCTAAATACGCCATGGGTAGCCAGGCGGTGTAGTGGCCCGCCGCCACCATCAACCCGCTCATCCTGATGAGGTTGAAAATCGCCTTGATGCGCTTC